>JAHWLE010000026.1:0-55960 GCA_024679135.1 Phytophthora foliorum
CGGGTCCACCGTGTGGTCCAGTGCCAGCCAGAAGCGGTCGGGCCGGTGCAGCGGCGGCCGCCCAATGGCCGCGTGCATCGTGTCCATGGCCTGGAACGTGAGCTCGCTGGCGATGGTCCAGTCCGCTTTAACGCACAGCACGTCCCCCACACGCACAAAAGGCTGCGAGAGACCCACGGCGTGTTGGCACAAGATCTTTTCGATCACATTCATGGGTGGAGCGGTCGTCATGCTGGAGAGTGGAGAGGTGCGAGTCCGGTGGTGCGACGTGAAATGGCAGAGGTGGAGGACTGGAGCTGGAATCGGCTGGGTGATTGGTGGGATATGTTAATGTCTGGGTATTGTTGTGATGCAGGGGAAAAGGGATACGGTGGGCATGGTTGGACGGTGGGTTAATGCGGGTGTAAAGGATGATAACCTGTTGGAGTTGGTAGGATGGAGAATATAAAATGGAGACAGGTGCTTGCGCATACGCTTTTACCGGTTTTATGTGTGCCGTGTTCAACTGGGTCTTGTGGTAAGCTTACGATGAAGTGCAAGTTTTGCATTTGAAAGTTGCAATTGCATGTACATTCAGTGTCAAAGGGCAACATGAACACTCAACGGAATATATTTTTGTGTTTGCCCAACCGGAGCTGTGCTGCTCGCTTGCTCATCGATATCGGTGGCTACGGGATGTCAGCGGAGTACACGAGTCCGAGGTCACGACGGACTTTGTCCATGATTTTCATGAGGCCCAGCGATTCGGCATGCGAGTACTCGCTCCGTTCAATTTGCTGGCTCCTGATGGCCTGCGTCACTGCCTCCGCTTCGTAGAGGAAGCCCGAGTGGTGGTCGCTCGGGTTCGGCCACGGAAAGCGCGACGTCTTGTCCGTCTCCTTGCCATTCTCGTCGTACGTGACGATCGAGATCTCCATCGTCGCGTGTGCTGGCGGCTGGATGAAGATCCGTCCTTTGGTGCCCGTGATCGTCACGGTCTCACTGATCCTCGCGAGCGTCGAGTACTCCACTGTGGCGAAGCGCTGGCCGCTGTACTCGAGCGTGATGGCATTGTACACGTCCACGCCTTCGTCGCTCAGCTTTCCGACTGTAGTCACTTTTTCAGGCTCAAACCCGAACACCATCGTCGCAGATGCGAGGACGTAAATGCCAATGTCCAGCAAGCCGCCGCCGCCCAGCTCCTTCTTCCAGATGCGGTCGTTGTCGGCTTTGAACGGGACGCCAAAGCTGGAGTGCACGTGGTGCACGTCACCAATGCCGCCGTCATCGAGCAATTGGCGCACGAAGCGAATCGCTGGGAAGAATCGCGCCCACATGCCTTCCATGAAGAAGAGCTCCTTCCGCTGCGCCAGAGTGATGACCGCTTCTGCCTCCTTCGCGTTCATGGCCATAGGCTTCTCCACCAACACGTGTTTGCCGTGGTTTAGTGCCAATAGTGCGAGCTTGCAGTGTGTCGGGTGAATCGTGCCGATGTATACGACGTCCACCTCTGGATCCGAGCATAGAGACTCGTACGAGTCGTACGCATGAGGAATATCTGCACGCGACAGAATCAGTCTATGCCAAGCAAACAAAATTGCTCCACGTACCATGCTTCTCGGCAAACTCCTGGGCTTTGTCCAGTGAACGAGCGGCACATGCGTGGAAAGTGGCGGTCTTCAGAGGTTTCACGTTGCTGGCGAAGGTGTGCGAGATGCGGCCGCAACCGAGAATGCCCCAGCGCAGAGGATTGGTGTCACTGCTTGCCATGGTCTCAGATGCGTAGTGTACAACGAAAACGAGAATGACGTGGCAAGCCTAGCTCAAGACGATTGCCAACGTGCAGGAGCTCCACGATTGCATGAATTGATTGTGGTTGAACTTTACGACCTACATGCACGTGTGCACCAGTTGTCCTACTTGGTGTCGGCCGGGTACACCAACCCAATGTCCTTGCGGATGTTGTCCATGATGGTCATGATGCCCAATGACTCGTCCAGCGAGTATTCGTCAGCCTCAAGCTGCTTCGATTGGATGGCCTTCGTGACGGCTTCGCCCTCGTGAAGGAATCCTGAGTACCCGTTGTCCGGATTAGGCCATGAGAAGTGTGTCGTTGACTGCTCTTCTTTGCCGGGCCCAACGCTCCGGATCACCGAGACTTCGGTTGCAAGATGAGCTGGCGTGTGAATGTGAATGCGGCCTGTAGTTCCCGAAATTGTGACGGTCTCACTTAGCTGCGCCAGCATCGAGTACTCAATCGTAGCGAAGCGCTGGTCGCTATACTTCAGTGTCACCGAGTTGTGAATGTCGACACCGCCATCGTTAAGCGTGCCAGCCGACGTCACCTTCTCCGGCTTCGTGCCGAACACCATTGTGGTGAAGGCGAGAGGATAAATGCCAATGTCGAGCAGTCCTCCTCCGCCGAGTTCGTTCTGCCACAAACGCTCTTCGTTCGGCGGGAACGGGTAGCCGATTTCGGCGTGAACGTGGCGGACCTCGCCAATCTCGTTATCCTTCAGCAATTTGCGGACGAAGCGAATGCTCGGGAAGAACCGCGTCCACATGCCTTCCATGAGGAAAAGCTTCTTCTCTCTCGCCAATGCAATCAGCGATGCCGATTGCTTCGCGTTCATTGCCATGGGTTTCTCCACCAACACATGCTTGCCATGATTCAGTGCCAGCGTCGCGTGCTCGCAATGCCACGGATGAAGTGTGCCAATGTACACGACGTCAACTTCCGGGTCAGAACACAGAGCTTCGTACGAGTCGTAGGCACGAGCGACATCTAATCATTTCAAACGTAGAGTGATGAGTATCAACGACGATAGTTGGAGTCACAGCAGTTGAGTTGTTACCATGCTCCTTTGCGAACTCCTGGGCATTTTTCAGTGACCTGGCAGCACACGCTTGGAACGTCGCCGTTTTCAGAGGCTTGGTAGCGCCAGCGAAAGCATGCGAGATGCGGCCGCAACCGAGGAAGCCCCAGCGAAGGGGAGCAGTGTCGGACATGATTGATACACGTGCTGATACTCTTAGCGACGGTTCAAAAGCACAAGTGGCAGCACTTCAGATCGAAACGTTGTTTACATGGGCCACGTGAACGCTGGCAAGCGCAAACTTGCAGCAATGATTCGTGGTTGAATCACGCTGACAAATCCTGA
This sequence comes from Phytophthora foliorum, assembly GCA_024679135.1. Lineage (NCBI taxonomy): Eukaryota > Oomycota > Peronosporomycetes > Peronosporales > Peronosporaceae > Phytophthora > Phytophthora foliorum. The sequence goes on from JAHWLE010000026.1 coordinate 3,141, forward strand.
AGCCCATGTCTTACGTGATGAGAGTCAAGTTGTTGAGGAGAAGACGCACATGGGAGACGCTGATAAGATGTTTCCCAGTACCTTCGTCTCCTTCAGCCCTGCTTTCAATTGTAAGCTCAACTTGAGGCTCAAGAAGCAGCTCGAGGCCAGTGAATCAGACGACTGAAGCAGGGAACACACATGATTCGTGGTTGAAGCCTGACACGGAGAAGCAAGGTTCAACGCAAGCCCAACCTGTACTCAGATCATTATACACACCTGTACATGTGCTTGGCAGCCAACGTCATCGATGAGTCTCGCCGAGTGTCAGCACAGCGAATTATAAGCCACGCTCCCGTCTTTCTTACAAAATCCGAGTATATTCGTTCCTATCCGCTATAACAAATCCAGACTCCATTGACGATCGAGCATATCCACGTCATTTTGAAATCTTCCCTGTACCTCGTGCACCATGAGCTCTCCTCTTCGCTGGGGCTTCCTCGGCTGCGGCCGCATCTCGTGGGACTTTGTGAGCGCCATGAAGTCCCTCGACAACGTGGTTTTCCAGGCCTGCGCCGCCCGCTCGCTGCCCAGTGCACAGGCGTTCGCCAAGGAGCACGGGATCGCCAAAGCCTACGATTCCTACGAGGCGCTCGTGTCGGACCCCCAAGTGGACATCGTGTACATTGGGACGCTGCACCCTTGGCACTACGAGCACACGATGCTGGCTCTGAGCCACGGCAAACACGTGCTGGTGGAGAAGCCCATGGCCATGAACGTCACCCAAGCGTCGGCCGCCATCGCCCTCGCTAGAGAAAAGAAGCTCTTCCTCATGGAAGGCATGTGGACCCGGTTCTTCCCGTCCATCCGCCACGTGCGCCAACTGCTGGCGGACAAGGAGATCGGAGACGTCCACCACGTGCACGCGGCCTTTGGCTGCGCATTCGACGCGGCCAATGCCAGAATGTGGCACAATGAGCTGGGAGGAGGAGGACTGCTCGACGTTGGCATCTACCCGCTGGCGTTTGCCACGATGGTGTTTGGAGCGAAACCCGACAAGGTCACGTCGGCCGGCAAGCTCAATGATGAGGGAGTGGACCTTTACAACTCCGTGACTCTCGAGTACAGTGGCAACCGCTTCGCTACCATTGAGTACACGATGCTGGCCCAGATGGACGAGACCGTCACCATCACCGGCAGCAAGGGACGTATTCACATCCCCGTGCCGGCTCACACGGCGACGGAGGTGAGGGTGACCAAATACCTGGACGACGGCTCGCTGAAGGAGACCAAGTCGCTGTTCCCGTGGCCGACGCCGGCTCCCGGAGTCACCTTTAAACACGGCGGCTCGGAGGGCTTCCGCTATGAAGTGGAGGCGGTGATCAAGGCCATCCAGAGCAAGCAGCTCGAGATCGAGGAGTACTCGCTGGACGAGTCGCTCCAGATCATGACCATCATGGACAAGATTCGCAAGGATCTCGGACTCGTGTACCCCGCGGACGCCAAGTAGAGCATTATTCTCGATAGTGCATCTCGTAGCTTCAGGCTGCGGTCGTTGTTAAGAAACGCCAAACAAGTTGAGTTCCAGACTTGATCTACTGTGGTAGAAGTATTTAGGGTGGACTCGTCGGCAGCACGTACACTGCCTACATTGCATGTCATTCTCACAGATCATTGCGCAGCATGAACAGCTTCAACCACGAATCAAATCTACCTGTTAAACATTGCCCACTCATCACCATGAGGAACACGCTTCCGAACATCAATGGGCTACTATTTCTGCTTCAACCACACTGCATTCGAGAGTTACCTGGCTGAGGCCACAATTTGTTTTTGCTGTCTGGTGAGAAGAGCGATCTCAATGGGTGCCGACTCACAAACTCCGCTGCGCTGGGGGTTCATCGGTTGTGGTAACATCGCCAACGACTTTGCCAATGCTCTGAAAGGCGTAACCAGCGAGGAAGCGAAGCTATCTGCGTGCGCAGCTCGATCTCTAGAGACTGCTGAAAAGTTCGCGAAGATGCACGGCTTCGCACGTGGATACGGATCGTACGAGGACTTGTGCGCTGACTCAGAGGTGGATGTGGTGTACGTCGCCACTATTCACCTCGTGCACTTTGAGCACATTACGCTCGCATTGAATCACGGCAAGCACGTGATAGTCGAGAAGCCCATGACGATGAATGCGAAGCAAACAGCGTCGGTGATTGAGCTGGCCAAGACCAAAAAGCTTTTCCTCATGGAAGGTGAGAGAGCACCATATACAGCAGATTTAGAAAGTAGCATCTTTGAGAGAACTAACAATCTCGTGTCATGCATTTCCTCTAGGGGTTTGGACGCGCTGCTTTCCCTCGATCAAATACGTTCGCCAGCTCATTGCAGAAGGGCAAATTGGCGACGTTCACCATGTCTACGGCGACATTGGCCTCAGCTACGTGACTTCCGAGACCGAAGCGAACTTTCGTAGTTCGTCAGGCGATGGAACTCTTTTAGGTCTCGGGATCTACCCGTTATCATTCGTTACGATGGTATTCGGTACCAATCCGTCGAAGATCACTGCCACCGGGAAGGTGAGCACAGGAGGAGCCGATGTCTACGGCTCAGCCACCCTCGAGTTTAGTGAGAACCGCCTTGGCACGATCAACTTCACCGCCTTAGCTGAGCTTAGCAACTCCGTCACGATCACAGGCAGCAAAGGAAGAATTCACCTTCCGTCGTCAGCCCACAACGCGACAGAGGTCAACCTCACACAGTTCCTCGAAAATGGCTCTCAACAAGAGAAGACAACCCTGTTCCCGTGGCCACCACCTTCGCAGAACATCGCCGCGCCATTCAAGTACCCGGGCTCAGAAGCACTGGTGTACGAGGCTGAGACTGTCATCAAGGCAATCCAAAATGGTCAACTGCACTGCGAGGAATACCCACTCGAGGAATCGCTGGGTGTCGCGAAGATCATGGACGAGATCCGAGAGAATATCGGGGTACTTTACCCTGCAGACACCAAAGCCCCACGTCCAACCGGTTAACTCGTGCTTGCCGAATTTCATTGGTACGCACACAGTGCTCCCAATTATGGCATGGTCTTTTACATTATTTCTTATGATAAGGTAAAATGCCAGTCCTGGCACGGTTTCAAAGCTGCTCCGAAATCGCCCCACGATATACCGCTAAACGCAAAATTCTTCGTACGCAAATTGATTCCTCACAGCCAGCCACATCAACTGCGATGGCAACTTCACTTGGCAGCGGTCCAGCAGCAGTACGCACTGCTAAGCAGTATCCCGCCTACCTCCACCATCGTGGAGCGCTTTTTCAGCGTTGCCGGGACGACGTATGGCCAAGAGCGCCACGGACTGCATCCGATTACCTTGGAGATGGTGCTTTTCCTGCGCCAGAACAGCGAGTATTGGACGGCGCAAACCGTGGACGAGGCCACTAGATAATCGCTAATGTGATTTTGCTCTAGTATGTTACTACATTATGCTCTTACTTATTGCTTGCTCCTTGCAGATGTCATTATTTATGACTCGCTACTAGAGAACCGATGCCATAATTTATGCTGCGGAAGGGCTCTCGATAAATAACAATGCCATAATCGGGAGCCCTGTACGCACAAGCGGACGCAACGATAACGTTTCCATTAGCGATGGATCAGTTGACCCAGCCTCAAATACCTGCCACTGCGTTTTCGTCCTCCTCACGAGGTCTGGGTGCAGTTGTTAGTCCTTACTACGAAGTCAATATACCGCATCGCAAGAATGCCAAACTGCAGTCACAAGCGTTGAATGCTAATTTTCGCCGAATACTTCGAGCTCGTGCAGTATTCTACAGCATCTACTCGGTCGCTCTCTACCATTTGCCTCATGCTCACCACAATTTGAGCTTCATCGGAGTGTCGACGTACTTCAAGTCCGAGTTTTGGTTTTCCTTCGGAGCTACTACTGCTACTACCTTCGCTGCCTTTAAACTAACGGTAGTTTCACTGCTAGCATTATTTACTCTCGTCCGAACTAAGTACGGCGTCTCTGCTCTTTATCAGCTTACTTTTGTACTCGAATGAGCGTACAGGGCAAGCTGCTCGCAATGTTACTGCTCATCTGTGTCCAATACGATTTTCTGATCGACTGCATGGCTTTCTCTGAGTCCATTGATTGTTTGCATTGTTTATACAGGAATGGATTCTACGCTCAAGTTCGACTGGGCCATATCTGACCAAAGGTGTGGATTTAGTGCGTGATACGCTAATCCAGACTTGGTCGATGTCTTGTAAATACTTCAGTTTTGAAAACAGAATTGCTATGGATTAGATGACAGCGACAAGAATTTCTGATGCTCTATTGCGGTCCGCAATTTGCGAGAGCATCGATTGTTATGGAGTACAGGCCCTTGACATGTGATATCTGATGGCACTGGAATCTTACAAGATGTGGTGGTGAAGTCTCTGACATTTGCAGAATGTGGAACGGAACCGGTGCACCAGTCGGCAATTTGCTCTGCACCAAGCATTCCTAGGTTCCAAGAGCGTCACCCGCAACATGGCCAAGTGGTCTACCATCGTGATTATCTGGGTGACAGTTGTCGCTGGCATTGGAGCTACACAAGATCTTCGAATGCTGCGAGGTGCTGCCGTGCAACACAAGACAAACACGTCTACATCTGGCGACCAAGAGCAGATCAGTGCGAGCAACCTTACCCACACTATTTCAGCTTTGAAGGCAAACGTTCGATGCTTCCAGAGCTTATTCACGTCGAAGAAATGCGTCTACCTGGCAACTAAATCGCCGTAAGAACGTTAGCATCGTGTCTAACGAAAACATTTTTTTCTTCAAGCGAACACAACTTGGCAATTTTGGTCATTGCATTCGTTCGGTTCCTAGTGTTTAGCCACCCAGAAAACGTCGTCATAGCAACGCGAGCGGTCTGTGAGTCCACGATCCCTTTGATGGCCTAGCTAAGTGCTACCCGAAATGACCCCAACATATCGAACCTGGTTGCACCTCGACCTGCAGCCAAGCCTCATTTCACTTTACAATTTCCAGTCTGAAGCACAAGCCCCTAAAGCACCTTTCGCCAGGCGCACCTCGTTCAGCATCACAATTGCCCTCCTCGCTGTCGGCCTTATCTTTGGCGCATGCAACCGCGACGACGGCTCTGCGGGGCACCAACGATGCCAGGTCAGAGGTTCGCAAGCTCGATGAGGTCGATGGTTCTGGATCGACTGTTTCCCTCGACTCTGTTGATGGCAGCAAGGCTGGCCTGGAGGAAAAGCAAGCGTCCGCCCCGAGGACAACGTCTACCAGAAAACGGTGTGCTTCTTCAACTCGTGCTGGAAGGTCGACGTTTTCACCAAGTGATCGTTGTCTACGATGCTGAAGCACGACCTAGGAGTTGTAGCTGCCGTCGAGTCTGTAGCGTGAAGAGTATACCTGCCGTTTGACGTTCATATCATGTTATTTCCTAAAACTAATGCAAAAGAGTTGAACGAGCGCTAGCTCGCCGTCGATTCAAGAGTGCGTAGTTGGCGTGTAGGCTACAAACACTATCCTCGGTAGATGGAGCCCGCTCTTATGGCCACCAACTTTCAACTCGGAGATACCACCATCGCTGTAGGTCGCACTTCAAGGTAGCCATGTATGGCACTCTTCTCGACTCTCTCACTTCAATGTCCTTCTAAAAAAGCGATCTTATTTTTAGAACCTTTCGTACTTATCTCCATTAAGTACGCCCCCCTTCTGAAACTATAAAAAGCGTCCAAACCAAGACCAGACGCGAAGCCTCAAAAGTTCTCCCGGCTAAGGCTAAGCTTAGCTTCGTGCGTTGCTGGCGGTTCGCCTTCACTTCCGCTTCGCCCCCCTGCCAGTGCCTTCGACGCGGCTGGATCTCGCGGTTCGTCCCGTGCGCTCCCCATTTCTCACCGCCCCGTACTCGCCGCGCTAGAAGCCATGAAGTGGCTCCGCTCGGCTGAGATGGAGTATATCTCGCTCATTGTGAACGAGGACGCGGCCCACGACTGCGTGCAGAAACTGGGCGACCTCGGGGTCCTGGAGTTCACGGACTTAAACCCGGAGCTCACCCCGTTCCAGCGCCGCTACGTCAACTACGTCAAGCGCTGCGACGAAATGGAGCGCAAGCTGCGGTACTTTGAGCTGGAGCTGGCCAAGTTTAGCATCGCGCCCAAACCCGCAGGCTCCATCGACCAGTTCTTGGCGGGCTCGGCGGACATCCGCTACGGCTCGCAGGACACGGCGGCCCGCGCGCTGGACACGCTTGAGCGGCTGCTGGAGGACAAGGAGCAAGAGCTGCTGCAACTCAACTCGATGCACGAGAAGCTCACGAGAGAGTACAACGAGAGAAAGGAGCTGCAGGAAATTATCTCGAGAGCGGGCGAGTTCTTTGAGATTGAGAGTGAGTGTAAGAGTTTTCTTGGTGGAGGGGGTTCTTGCTGACTTTTTTTTTTAGTTCCTGAGGTGCAGGCTCGTCGCACCTCGCGAACGGGTTCAAGGTCGGGAGGCTACAGCTTTGTGGACGCGTCCCCTGGAGTGGGAGGAGAGGACTCGTCCACGCTGCGCTTCCGCAATGTGACGGGTGTCGTACCGGCTGATGAGAGACTCAAATTCGAGAGAATGATCTTCCGTACCACGCGAGGCAACTGCTTCACGCGGTTCTCGCCCATTGAGGAGCCCCTGGCGGACCCGACCAATGGCCAGCCGGTTACCAAGCACGCGTTCGTGATCTTCTTCCAGTCGACTTTTATTGAAGGCAAGCTGCGCAAAATCTGCGACGCCTTCCACGCGCGCCTGTACTCGCTGCCCCCCATGGACGACCGTGCTGCTATTGCACACTTGATCCAGAGCAACTCGGGCGAGCTAAACCAGAGCAGCCACATTTTGCGTCGCAACCGTGAAAGTTGCGTACTGTTGTGTCGCGACCTTGCGGAGACACTCGAGTCCTGGAAGTGGTCTGTCCTACAGGAAAAGGCCACGTACCACGCACTCAACATGTTCCGTGCCGACGTGAGCGGCATGCTGCGTGCTGAGGGCTGGGTCATCAAGGAGGCGCTGTCAAGCGTGCGTCGTGCTGTCACACGAGCGCACACAGCAGCGGATGACAAGTCCATGCCGTCTCTTGTGGATAGTGTGGCCAAGCCGTGGCCTGTGCCACCCACTTACTTCGAGACGAACAAGTTCACAGATGCCTTCCAGGCCTTCGTGGAGACGTACGGTTGCCCTCGTTACCGCGAGATCAACCCGTCAGTGTTCACGGCTGTGACGTTCCCGTTCCTTTTCGGTGTCATGTACGGCGATATTGGTCACGGTCTCTGCGTGCTGCTCTTCGGATTGTATCTGATCCTGACGGAACGCCGCCTCGAGCACCCAGGAAGCATGGGCGAAATGACGGCATCGATTTACGGTGGCCGATACATGCTGTTCATGATGGGCGCCTTCGCCATGTACGCTGGCCTCATTTACAACGATTTCTTCTCACTGCCGCTTAATCTGTTCGGCTCCAAGTTCGCGTACCCAGATTGCCTTGAATCTCACGACCGTGAGGCGAAGTGTGTGGCTGAATATATAATTGACGGTAAGATGACGTACGTCAACGCCACAGACGTATCTGCAGGAGAAAACGTGTACGCTGTTGGGCTGGATCCAGTTTGGAAGACGTCTACGAACGAGCTGCTGTTCTTCAACTCGTTTAAGATGAAGATTTCCGTCATCTTTGGCATCATCCAAATGACGTTCGGTATCCTCCTCAAGGGCTGGAACAACATCTACTTCCGTGATTACTCGACCTTCTTCTTCGAGTTCGTGCCGCAGATCGTATTCGCCGTCTCGCTGTTCTGCTACATGATCGTGCTGATTGTGATGAAGTGGAGCATTGACTGGACTGAGCGCATGAAGCACGAGGTGTGCCCATATAATTATGCTGGCGAGCACACTGGTTGTCGCCCGCCTTCGCTTGTGAATACGCTTATTAACATCGCGCTGGCGCCCGGCAACGTGGTGGACCCGCTTTACGAGGGACAGCTTGAGACTCAGCAGACGCTGCTAATGATGGCATTTGTTTCCGTGCCGGCCATGCTTCTCATTAAGCCCATCTACCTGAAGATTCAGAATGACCGCACGGCCCCGCCTGTGAGCCACCACGTAGACTTCGATGACGAAGCTGAGGAGCGTTTGGTGTCGCAGCACCACGGCAACTCCGGAGGCCACGGCGGTCACGGTGAGGAGTTCGAGTTCGGCGAAGTGGTCATTCACCAGGGCATTGAAACCATCGAGTTCGTGCTGGGAATGGTGTCAAACACTGCGTCGTACCTGCGTCTGTGGGCTCTGAGTCTGGCTCACTCGGAGCTGGCCACCGTGTTCTGGGAGAAGACGATGCTGTCCACCATCAACAGCGACTCGTTCATCGCCATTTTCATCGGTTTTGGGGTGTTCGCGGCGACGACGTTCGGTGTGATTTTGGCCATGGATGTGCTGGAGTGCTTCTTGCACGCGCTGCGTCTGCACTGGGTGGAGTTCCAGAACAAGTTCTACAAGGCCGACGGGTACAAGTTCCACCCGTTCTCGTTCAAGCAGACAATCAAGGACTCGCAGCAGGTCTAGACAGCAAGCGAATTGAGTGGGGTCGCGAAAGTCGACCCCGCCCGGAGAGCAAGATCCGACACGAAACCCCCATCCACCGATTCGCAGGTGGTTGGCTCAGAAAAAGAGAACCTGAAGTTGAAGCAGACACTGAACATTTTAGCAAGAGAAGGAGGCAGGAGAAGGAACAGGTCTGCAGTGCATATGGAAGCGTGCGCGTCTTCCCTTTTTATACTAGGACTTGCTGGCTTTTGATCATCGTGTTGTCTTCTCCTCAAGTCCATCTCCTTGCAGGTATCCTCTTGAAAAGGTGGCATCTCCTACTTGGAAGCCTTGGACGCCTTCCTCTCCATCTCACTAGAAAACACACACAACCATCAGCTCTCGCCCTGCTCTAGCCACCAATTGCAGCTCACATTTGCTGGACTTGTTTGCGCAGGTTACTGCTGGCGCTTAGGTCCTGCACCCGTTCGAGCGCCTTGCTGTCAGCGTAAAGGTATCCGGCTCCTCCGCCAATGAGGACGCCGCCAGCAATGGCGAAGAATTGCACGCGCTTCGGGAACGGGCCCAGCGCTGAATTGCAGCAGAATATAAAGAGTGAGAAGATCAAATTTGTGCTCTGCTCCTGAATTTGTGGAAGTACCAGTGACGGCGGCGAGCACGGCGGCCCCCAAGGCGCCTCCCACGCCTGAACAGTACTCGAGGTCCTTCCGTCGTCGGTCCATCCAGAGTTTCTCCTCCAGCGTGAGACGCTGCGGGGCACGCGGGGCGTTGGCAGGTGTCGAGCTCATGGTCCTTTTGGTTGTGAGGAATGTACAGTAGGCTGCATCAAGATGCAACGCCGGATTGTGACTGTCTCATAGTGACATAGTATACGGTACTTACCTGAGTACAATTTAACGCATATCAGTGCTCTAGAAACTATCTCAACAGTACCTTGCTCTCGTCAACGTGTGAATATTTGCCGATGTCGCCATGACAAGGATCCCGCTTAGGAGTTAAGACGGCGTGACGCTGGTCTTGAAGACGATACTTTATCTCCAGTCGTCATCTCCGACGCCACGAACACTTGCGTCCAGTGGGTAGTTGCGCCGACATCAACTCTGCTGTCGTTTGCGGTTGGCGCGACCAACGTAGCGTGAGTGTCTTGCAAAAAGGACGAGAAGTTGTCGTCAATGATTTCAGTAGCTGCCACCAGTGGTGGCCCACCATAGGAGCGACTGCAAGGTATTAGGTATACCTAAAGTTGGACTCCATAGCTGAGGCGACAAGGGCGACACGCAATGACATGCACAGCACGGAGGAAGAAAACTTTAGAAAGACAATGCAAATAAATTAAATGAGTCAAGGCAAAACTACGCCTCCTGCTCTCAGTTGACACTGTTGTGCTCGTGGCTCAAATGCCGCACGTGTTTTCTTTGCGGTTCCTGGACGAACCCGTAGCCCGGGTGCCGCTTCGTGGCCAGCGCCAGCGTCGGTGTCTGCGGAGTGCGAGGGATGCGCGCGGTCGGCGTTACGGTCATCGTGGACGATGCCGAGGGCGCCGAGGAGTTGATCTGGTTGGGGTTGGTCGAGTACACATCCATGAGGAAGTCCATGGACTCGTCAAAGTCGGGCACGGTCTCCTTGACGGCGTTGGCTTCCCACGACGACGGGTAGCCGGCGTTGCCAATGAACGCACTTGAGATCGTAGAAGTGCTGAGGTTGTTGAACTCGGCGGTAGCCATAGCAACCGAAGTCGCCATAGCAGTGGACATGTAAGGGTGTTGCAGCGAACTTCTCATGGGCATGGCAGGCAGTGAGGTCGTTCTCGCAAGACCGAGAGGAGTTGATGACATCGGGGCGCTCACAACGTGAGCGGGGACCGGAGCCATAAACCCCATTGCGCCGGGGTGGGGTGAGTGCTGGTAGACGCGCGTGTGCGCGTTAGCGTAGGGAGACGCTGCCGGTCGAGAGTACATCAGCACTCCTGGAGCGGTCGTGCCGGCAGACATCGGTGGGGTCTGAAGAGTACCGTTCCGGTTGCGGAGGCCGCGCATGCGGCGTGCTAACTTCTCCCGGTACTTTTGAGCGTGCGTCTGCGTTTGACGAACGGTGCGGGTACCCACCATTTCGGCGATGGCCTTCCAGGGTCCCTTGGGGAACGTCTCCATTGCGCGCAAAAAGCGCTCATGCTCCGTCTTGGTCCATGTGCCCGAAGCCTTGACGACCTCTCCATTGGCGTCCAGTTGCTGCTGCTCCCGGTCGAGAGACTCGGCTACGCGGACGGTGCCGTCCTTGACGATTAGCAGGTCCTTGCGGTCCAGCTCGGGAATGGACGAAGTGGACAGCCGGAAGTCATCGTAGTCGCCGTTTTCTGAGGTGCCCTTGACATCGTTGTGATGCTCGGCCTTCTTGTCTTCATGGGCGCGCAGTTGCTGCCGCTCGGCCATTCCGAATGACATGAATGTTCTTTGGTTTATTACTTGTTGGGTGAAAGCTGGAGTGAGTCGACAGCAAACTGACTGGAGTATGCCGTGATTCGTTGAGTGTTTGTGAGGTAAGTAGATCTGGTGGTCTGGTTGCTACCGACGACGGAAAAGGGAGTCTGGCGGATCGGTGAGTCTAGTAGTCGCGTTGGTCGGCGACTGTGTGGTACTGGTGGTCTGGTTTGTACAACTGATCGTTGGTCCTCCAGCAGTGAAATTCGAGAATGAGCAGCTTGGTCCGCTCTCCTCTTTTCGCGACCCCGCTCCTGTGTCTGGTTGCACCGGTGGCACAAACGCTGGACAGCCGTGATACTTTGCTGATAGCAAGGCCGCGTGCGTGACTGACTTGAGCGCGCCGGCTGGCACCTCTGCGCTTGCACTGTCTATGAGTTTACTCCGACCAACGGAGACGAGAGCGCGCTGCGTCGGACAACGCGCTCAAGAAATCGAGGACGAGCCGCTTGGGCCCACCAAAAAGCCGTCGCCTGTCAGCGCGTGGGGGAGGAAAGAGGAGGCGCTTCGTTTGCTCGGGGCCGGACAAAATCCAGCATTCGTAATGCCCGGGGCTATTGATCCACCCAGCCGAGCACCGGTCACGACGGACAGTGGCAAAGCACACATTTTGCTGAACCGGGCGCCCAGAGACGAGCTTTTGATTGTTTCCGCTGCCAGAAAACAAGATGGCGAGCCAACATGTGATACCGTGGCAACGAACGTGTCAATCAAGTGCCACGTTTGAAACGGACGGCGCGCATAGCGAGGACAAGCGGTAACCCCGCGAATATGACGGATCATAGGGAATATGTCGATCGTTTGAGCTTATAAAATACCAATATGTTAAACCACTGATGCTGCATCATGGTGCCATGCGCTGGAGCAGTTTGGCGCCCGTATCCTACGGCCATCACACTGCCATCACTCGGACTGAAGCAACGATGCCGTTTTTGCACGAAGCAGTATCAGGCTCTGCCTGACCTAGAGCAACGGCAAACCAACGGCGAGTGCCTCCACGGCAAAGTGAACGTGGGATGCCGAGCAGACCGCCCGACGCGGTGTCGTCTCGGCCTGGCGGAGACATGTAGGACCATGGTCTCTGCCGTGCAGCTTGCGAAGTCCGGCGTTGTAAGTGCCCCCGCGCACGAATTTTTGCGAGGTGAACTTGATCGCCACTACACCGCAGATGGACGCTCCAGCTGGAGGTGCGCTCTCTCTGCTGAGCTTTTGCTCCACCTGGAGGTTCCCGCAGCTGGGATGAAAGATGCGGAGATCGGGCGTCCCACCTCCACAGCTCAAAAGCAGCACGTGCTCGGGCGACGGCCAACACCATCAGGTGCAACAAGTGTTCCCCATCCCACTTGCATAGCAACAGCTTGGTCAACTTCCGATGCCATTTGCTTTGTGGGGTTGTTGACTAAGTGCACATCTTTTCTGACGCTTGCATCAACTTGTTGCCCCCTCGGGGTCCCACGTTCGCGATCGAGCAAGTCCCTTCTTGCTCCACTGCGCGCGAGCATCGGAAAAGCGGGGCGGCCCGGCCCGGTCTTTGACGATCGTAAAGCTCTCTATTAGAACTTCGCCGAGTCATCGAGGACATCGAAACCCTCTATCATTGCTCGCGGAGTTAGCAACAACAATGCGGGAATGCCATTGCGAACTCGCGGCACGACCGCCCAGCACTCTTCAACGATAGGTCCAACGAGTGCACAACCGTAGCTAACGCGTTGCTTGGTTGCTTGGGCGGACCATCAGATCTTGCTGCAGGTGAGAGTCTCCTTTGCTGCTTCCAACACGGAAGATTCGGTCAAGTCTGTCGTGGCGGGTGAGTGAACGGCGCCATGCACAATGGACCGCGTGTGAGCCGGTTTAGCAGTTCCCAGCGACAAGTACATGTAGCCTTGCAAGAAAAATCAACCCGCTAGAGACGGATTCGTCAATTAGCACGGCCCCAAATCCATGTACACGTCGAAGCGGACTTCTTATTCCCCATGGGCTCTATGCACTGACAGGTCGGTCACCTCGTCTCCTACTTTGCGCCTGACCAACGCCGCCAAGTATTTTTTCTGCTATGTGTTCGTCTCACTTCGTGTCCTCGACAACTTCAGGAGACAACTCGTGTGTTTGCTCTGTCGTCGACTCCGACTCCTACCCATCGGTGGCGTTGCTGCGGACTCGTTCACCGGGCCTTTACCAGCAGCACCTCTAGTGACCGATTGCCTGGAACCGGCAGAGCCCGGTCACTGCGTTGCCAGCCGTCGAATGACAAAAATTTTCACGTCTTGAAGTGCTTGCTCTGCACTTGGTGGCCCGCCAGCTGGAGGTGCTTTCGGGGCGGACTTCTCGGTGGAAAGCCAGTCGATCTGCTCGCACGAGAAGCTCTGCGACAACAGTTCAAAGAAGTGGTGTTCCATCGGGTTTCGCGAGCGATGCGCCATCAACACCAGCGTCTCCGGTGAAGCAGCAAGTGATTCGAGAGATGTCACGAGCGGCACGTATCCTTCCGGATCGTACACGACGTCCGAGAGCACGAGCACGTCCGGTTGCGGTGGCAGATCGCGCGGAGGCTCTCCCCAAAGATGCGGTCTTGCAACCGGGAGCACAGCAACGTCTCTTTTAGCAGAGCTCTCTGACGGACCTGCTCGGCTCGGCTCGTGAAAGTTTAAACGGATGTTGTAGTCCAGCAACGGGATAATCTCCTATACACGTGTAAGCGTCACCACGACGGAACCATTGATGAGTATAATCTACGCCTCGAATACACGAGCAAGAAGTTGCAGCAAGCCAGTACTTGCGTACCTGCATGTCTGTGAGGGTGACCCGCGCGCCCAACATGGCGCAGAAAATACCAACAAGGCCAAGCCCGCTTCCAAGCTCCACTACTTGTTTTCCAATGAGTAGCTCCTGCCGCGCAGTGAGATAACGCGTTAACACTAAGCACGAGTCCCACAATTTGCCTCCAATTCCTGAACAACGGGCACATAGGTCGCGTAGGCACAAGTGCAATACCAACCAGCATTAGCGTCATCCCGTTGACTAACATCCCAAGTTTTTGAATCCCGAAGTGATATCGAGAAGCATCTCTACGTACCCAGGTTCCCGGGTGACTCGGCAAGAAGGATATCATGTTGTAATCCTTCCATTGCCACAGCTCGGCAGCAATGAACGCCGAGGTCTCCCGTGATTCCCTCCTTCATGTCCCCACCAACAGGTACAACAGTAAAGGGCAATGACACAACGGGAAACAAGTTCCACGTCGCTCTGGATGTGTCGTGCGCGCGAATCTGAAGCGCGACAGGGTTCGACGAGCTTATTTGTCTTGCATTATCTCCAGCCAAAACAGCAACCCGGAAGCTCGCCTTGCCGCGATCATTCAGCGTGAGTTTACCATTCGCATCTGCACTTCCTGCATCGCCAATATCCGACGGGTCCAATGGCTCCTGAAACATCAACTTGTACCTGCCATCGGTGTTGTTCCGCAACGAGCACTGCAGGTAAATATTCTCCCCAGTCCTCACGTAATCTCGTCGAAAGAGTCCAAATTCGTTGCCAATATTGACATTCACGTCGAAAAACTGGCCCAGCGGAACTTGCGACGGCAGCAGACATCTATCTCGAAAAAAGCACGCCCCACACACGCACGAAAAAATAAAAATTAGCGTCTACATGTCCGTTCCTCCAAAGCAAGCACCCGCTGGTGCCCGCGATCACCACGCACCCGAAGTTCACCCGGAGCTGCTGTTTGTCATGAACCATTTTGCCCATCTGCTTGACCTCGCTGGCAGCGACCTCGCGATCCTTCGCCAGATTCTTCCGCAGCCGACGGCGAGCGGCCACGCAGTACTGGAAACCGGTCGGGGCATTTTTCTCCCCATTATCGAGCACATTGTTCACCAATTGCAAGGCCGCCTCGAACCTCTCCAAGTTCTCCAGTGCCACGAGTTTACGCAGCAGCGCCTTCTCGTTCCTTGGGTTGTGCTTGAGTGCCAGCGAAGCGTCTGAAGGTGCAAATACAAGCAGCAAATTACATTTTCCATGAGTTAAGAGGTGTGCCCTATTGCAATAATTGCTGCACAGGATGCCGCGCACCGTGCAGCGCCGCAGCGAAGTCGCGCTCCTGGATGGCAGTCTGCGCGCGGTTGGAGAGCAATTGCGAGGCCGTCAGAGCCTCCCACGAGGCCGCGTCACCAGGCGCAGACGCGCCGGAAGATGCGCTATCATCTCCAGCAGTTAGCAGCTCGATTGCGTACGTGTAACTCGCACGCGCAGCGTCGTAGCGGCCGTGAGCATAGAGCGCATTGCCCTCTGACTGGAGTGACTTGACTTGGTCCATTTTCACGAATGATGTGCACCACACTGGAGTGTTGATGAAAGGGATACGCATGGAAGCAGATTCTGGTGCTGGTCTCTATTGATAGATGTATAGAGGTCCATCAATATTTGAGCTTGGAAGAAAATGGAGGTGCTGCCGGTGTTGCCGAGGATCATTAGATCGAGTTCGCATATAACGGATCCTGAGAAGCCGTTTCTGCTTGGGTTCTTGATGATGTCTGTCTTCTGAACAAGCATGACAGGTGCCTGTGTTCTGTCCGCGTGGCCTAATGGATAAGGCATCGCCCTCCGAAGGCGGGGATTGGGGGTTCGAGTCCCCTCGAGGACGCTTTTTGCGAGCTTCGAGCAGCTGGAATGAAGTGATCATTTCGGTACACTTTGCGCATCAGATAGAAATACTTCGGCACAACGGGAGAGATCATAATCACTGGGGCCTTCATCAATCACTTTCGCCAACACCAGATTTGCCCACCAACGTTGTGTGTTTATGAGGTCAAACCCTACATGTACTGTAGTTGTATAGAGGTCTTGCCAATTGAGTGGGAAATTACTTAGTCACAAACTAAGTCTGCTTCTCCATAGCTGTCAACCCGACCAAGATCCTTGCTAGTGGATCCGCCAACGGCTGATCGGCCTAGGTGTATATCAGTCCGAGACTGGTGCCGAAACCTACGACGCTGCGCTGTCGGCACGGAAATGAACGATCGTGCTTTCAGCGATCTGACTGAAAAACAACCTGGAGTCTGCCGAGTTCAAGCTCTCGTGTCCAAGTTGGCGTCGCCAGGCCGACACATTCTCCCGCTATCTGGGACCCAACCAAGGATCAAGCCGAGTAATTGAACAACAACTTTGGCTGCTAACCTAAAGGAGATCATCAAAACTGCTTCTGTGGCGGTGCGCAAAGATACTCAAAAGAAGTACGGGCTCATTTTCCAATACTTGCATCAAATCTCACATGAAGCTGCCTTTCACGATTGACCTTCTTCCCCCACAACAAGCTCAACTCGGATACTTGTCACGACGATGCGGCTGCAATTGCGTCACATTTTCTGGTCTCGAAGATTTTAATCTCACGCCTGTCAATCGAGCCCTCTTGGGTCGAAAGCATTGTTGGATGTAGGAGTCTTCGAGATGCTAAACGCATTGGATGGAGCCTCGCAAAGCTCTTGTAAACTGGACCACACTACTATCAATGGGAGTTTTCCCGATCATACTGGCCATTGTGAGGTGGTGCTTTTTCTCCATGTTCACTACCCGAGCAGTTTTGACGATGAAAGACTGGGCAAACTGAAGTCATGCCTTGCGGACAAGTCGCGATGGAACACCACTTCTCTAGAGATAGCCAAGTGGTTTGACGATATTTATGAAGCAGATTCTGGTCAATCGGAATAGGAACTGGTGACACCACTTTGACCAATGAACTCCTGTACTCTTAAAGTTAATTGTTCATGCACATATTGCTGACGCTGGGTACGGGATCTTTGAGCCGTCGGCGCGGGGACGTTTGCGGACAATGACCGGAGACCTGATCGCGCTTATTGTATGAGTGCTGGCATCCCGGGAACGATTGCGGGGTTGAGGTGTGCATACTAAGCCACCTTGGGATTGCGCAGTCCTTTCGGAATTACTTGTATCACGAAGTGGATGATACCTGCCAGAGCTGAGTTTCCGTCGGGTGTTTGCTGCGCTACCTGCGACATGTAACAACTTGTGCGTCGACGCCAGTTGCCGCGTGGCCTCCATCTCACGTCGCTGAGCTTCTTTCGCCATTCTTTTCAACGACATTTTCTCTGCGTTCAATGCATTGATCTTCACAACACACAAAGAGTAAAACAATTGGTGAGAAGAATTTCTTTTCTGCCGCGAGCGTTTGCTTCTGTAAATGATTCATTTCGATCATAGCACCCACCTTGGCCTCCAGACGCAGCGTCTTCTTCTCCGAACACTCGACCTTCGACCTCAGTTTCTCGTTCTCAGCTTCAACAGCTGCAAGCGTCGTCTTCGTGGCATCCAGCTCGCGCTGGAGGCGTTCTGCGACCTGCAGCTGCTCCCCCATCCGAGCCCGACTGATAGCCGCCAAGTCCCGCGCCGACTCGAGCTGTGCGCCGTCACGTCTGGCGCCGTCCAACGCATTCTGCAGGTTCTCAATCGCAGCGCGATTTTCTCGATTTTTCGTCTTCACCTGTCGACATGGAAACCAAAATGAGACCATCCGATCTCAGTAAACCCATACACCACATCAGTCGTTCGATGCCTATTATCCCTACCTGCTTGCTCTCCTTGACGAGGTTGACCACCATCCGGTGCACCAAGTTGCTCGGCATGACCGCGATCAGGGCCGCTGCAGGACAAAACACAGCAGTGGAACCCTCCATGTCAATGTCATTGGCTCTGCATGAAACGAGTCACGACTATAGAGAAACTGGGACAGTCAACAGACCTTCCGCCTCTGGAAAAGCCACGATCTTGTCCATGCACACGGATTCAAAGTGTTTCGTGACGAACCGCAGACACCTGCCCCCAAATATAACAGTTCATCAGAAATATTCCTTGATGCCAATGCAATAACAATTATTGCGAATACTCACAGATCCACAAGCGAGCGCACTTCCTTCCTCCTGATTGGTCGGTCCTGCTCCGGGTCCTCTTCTGTGGTCGAAGGCAGCAGCGCCCGGCATCGACGTACGTGGATGGACAGCGAGGCGCTGCCGAAGCCTTGACCGCAGTGCGGACACGTGGCCATCCCCCGCAGTTGCACGCGCTCGGACAGCGCCCCACTCACCTGCAGCGCCGCCAACGCCCGCACGTCCTCGTCGTCCATAGTAAATTGCGATATGAGTCATACCGTATGACCTTCTAGGATCTAGGATCGAACCTAAGGAGAATGAAGAACTCGGATTGGATGAAAAAAATTGGACTAATCACCGGCATTCTTGGAACGAGGAGTGAAGATCACTTTGCAGACGTTTTCAACTTGCAGCCACACTGGGTCACGCCCGCTTTCGCTATGCGTGCAATGTCTCTTAGCGTACAGCCAAGCAACAAAATTCGCACTTGTCAAAGTTCGACTCGAATTCACTTCATTCACAGCGTACTTAAGGCAGAAGGAGATAAAAGATAGTACACACAGATTGAGACACACACACAGGCCCCAGAGTTCGGTATCAGCACCTTAGTGCACTCAGGGGCGGTTGCCCCTCTCGGAGACTGCCGTGTGCATGTTGGCTCGGTATGCGAAGCTGTGAATGTGGAGATTACGGTGAGTTCGTGCAGTGTGATAAGTTTGGACGCTATCTAGCGACCGCGACGAAGATCGTTTCATAGATGACTAGTACTGGAGAAGATCATCTCAAGACTGGCGTGGATTGCATGCAATCACCTCAAACCCATCGACCTGGTCGAAGGGAAGATGCCATTTTAAGGAGGGTGGTCAATCAGCATAAAAACAAGAGGACGAAGAGGACGCGACGCGTCACAAGCGGCTAGGCGCACTACGATGAAAGGTAGTAATTCATGGGAGTTATTCGTACTATGAAATGATATTGAAGCTAACTACGGGCTGCTTTGTTGGCTTTTCCACTCTTGGAATAGTTGTTGGTGGAATTGGTTGATGTACGGAGGCTCGTGGATCATGCTGACAAGTCGCCTCATCTCGTCTGCATCCGCTACGTCCGGTTTAAATTTTGCAATGTACTCAGACGTGAGCGGTTGCGTGAGCGCAAGAGTGTTGAGCGTCTTCGTTCTTGAGAGTACGACATAGAGTGTCTGTGGAGGCACGCCCCTTTTTCGCTGCAATGGAGTCACAATCACTCCGTCAGAACATGTTTTACCTTGAAGTTTCTCTGTCGTGCAGGCAAATGCAGGAACAAGAGGGAATTTCTTGATCGAAATTGATGCTTGTGCCAAGTGCGGCATGTTTATAATTTGGATGCGTGCTGAAATTCTGGGGATGCCAATCACACCGGGCTCGAATTCAGGCACCAGACTCCTATCGCAGTCATGGAGCCGTGTGAAAATGAGCTCAGGTGAACTCAACAGCCTGGTCACTGTTGTGTCGCCTGACTCGACTTGAATGGTGTTTGTATCGCGGATCAGCGGGTAGTACCCAATTTTTGTTCCCAGTGTTCCGTTTGGTGCTGCATCGATATTTTTTAGTGGTCCAGATTTTCTGGTTACCATGACTGGCATACCGACGAATGAATATAGGCGCATTGGAATCCGTTCTGTCATCTCATCGTTCGCGTTGGTAATATGTTCGAAGATATGTCTTGATCTCTCGGATGGCTCATCAGGAAATTCATACAGTCGGCATGAGTGTGCAGCACTGACCGTGAAGGTCATGACCTTGTTAATGGCGCACCGTAGCCTGTTAGTTGAGACAACCATGGGTCTGTAAAAGGTAACGACTGTAGGAGTGGTGGACGGGAGTTTTCCAACGCCCGAATTGAGGAAGGCCATTTGGTCGAGAGAGAGCCGTCCCCAGCGGAGCCCCGCCAAGATGCTAGCTTACAGTGGGTCATTGTGGGCCCTCATGTGCTCAATCAGGAACACGACAAAATTGATGGCGTTATATAAGTTGTAGCCGGCATGATGGTATCTGCTAGCTGTTTCGTCGGGAGGTTGATAACCTAGCAAGTAAATGAAAAACTGTGAGTAGTGTGAAGGAAATCATTATATAACTGCACACGTACACGATGAACAGCGGACTGGTGGGAGCTGGAACCAATCCCCACAGAGTAGCGTGTGTTTTCCGCCCATGTAGAGCTGCGGAGTTGCCGACATACCCCGAGAAGCTATATCCGTGCTTCCGAGAAGAGCCTCATCCGTCATGGAAATCTCATCGGCAATCGTGAGCACTACCTGGGCAAAAGTAGTTTTCATTTGCATGGACGGTGTACTGCACCAGTGATTCTTAAATTCCTGGCGGAATGCATGGGTTTTCCACGTATATTCATTGCAGCAACACACGTAAAGGCAATGGTCTCAACTGTTCCTGTCCGGCCCAACTTATCAGCAAACGTGAGAATTGCGTGAATGACTGTAGACTTGCCGGTCCCCGCCTCCCACCTAGGAAAGCTATTAATTGTTGGTGTATTCGGTACGGTTGCCACTGAGCTGGATCATGTAGTGGTTGCTGCAGCACATCTTCTACGTCCCTGAGATATGCATACAGGAGGTGGCGGGTGACAGTCTCAAAAGCGACATGCTGCCAGAAATTCAGCCCGAAGGTTATTGATACCTGCGAAATGGTAGAGAAGTCTGGCAAGTTTTGCAATGGGCCTCCGCGATCTTGCGATGGTTCAATCCATGGAACTGGGGCAAAACACTCGTCAAACTTTGACAATCGTGATGGTGTGTCTGGAAATGCCTCAAGAAAATCGGTTGTGCCTGTCGTGGAAGCTGGCATAACATCGTGAAGATTTTTACCAAATTGCTCAATGAAATTGGCAGCGTTTGCATCGCTTGGGACCCCAAGATCACCTTGTAGTTGTGGGTAGCTCGTACCCATGTTTTCGACAACACTTGATAGGTTGGGTGATGCAGTGACAATGTCTCGGGCGGCATCGAGATAATTTATTGTGCTAGGGTCGACAATTGGGTCGTGAAAAATGCCCTCGTACTCATCACCGTAGTCACTACAGCAGCTTTCACAGTCAGAAACATCTCTGTCGTACTGTCCGCCGATATGATCGTCGCTTTGACGTTTATGTATTAGTTCCTCTTCAGGTGAACGCTCGGAAGTATCGGAAGCCCGCTGACTTCTATAAAAGTCGGCCCACTGGATTTCATATTGGTGACACGCTTTAACCGCCTCCGGGCTACCGGACCGTACAAATTCTTCGTAGACGGCTTGGGCACCAGATCTAGTTGTGATGAAGTCCGACTGACGGTGCGGCCGGGGTAGCAGTAGTAGTGTGCAATAAAATAAATCTTTTGTTTCGCTATCAGAAGCAGCTGATAGATCTGGTAGCGGGCGTCCCGAGCGTACAAGTACTTGCGGGGTCTCTGTCTGTACGAACATGTATTCCTTCGAGGGGTCGAACGTGTTGCTTGCTGAAACGCTTTCAGATTGGCGTGGCAGCTTGTAGTCTTCAAGAACGCGAGCAAACCAAGTTTCTTCTAATTGCATTTGACGCTTCCAATAACGCAGGAGAGAGGAACCAACAGCTCGAACCTCGGGGGCCCTCCCTGCGAGAATTGTGTCAGGATGAATGGTCACTTCATGGGTGCTCTCAACGGAGTGTAGTAATTTGCCCGCATCGACATGAACAATTTTATGGGAGAACCAGAACGGCGACTCTCGACGAACGTACAGTGCCGCCATGGCTGCTGCAACTTCTTGAGCATTAGTTATTGAATAGAGCATCGACGAGAGAATGCGATGGCCCCGTGCAGCCGAAGACGAGTCAGATGGTAGATGGTTGGCACTTCTTACACCCCTTGCGAACGCTGCAATCGACAACGCAAGTCGGTTCTCGATCGAGTTCTGATTCTTCATGCAGTACTTACACACGTAAGCGGCAACGTTCCGTTTGTCGGATCCGAAGACGAGCTGAACGTTGTGGTTGCATATGAAGGTCTTCACCACCACCGGATTATAAGCATTCAAATACTCACATCCAATAGAACGACGCAACTGCAGACGTTCGTTTTCGTCATGTTTCGTTGGTTCGGGCGAGGCCATGTGAGGCTTGAAAAAGCGGCAAACAGAACCTTTAGGTGTACGAGAAGTTACCTGCAACACAATGAACGCAGTGTCGGCAACAGATAATAAACAGGAGAGGAGGTAAAGCTATGTACCTTAAAACAAGATTTGACATGTGTTCAAAGTGTACTTGTACGTCCCGAATCGTGATACTAGCAGATAGTTTAGCTTTTTCAACTTCTGAAAGATCGTGATGTACTGCTCGACACTTCAGGAAATCCTGATACCCACTCGGCATCGTCACAAACACACGATTTGCTAGCTTTTCAATCGCATAGTTTAGCACGTCCTTATCACTGTATTCTTGGCGGCAGGTGCTGCAGATTGAAGTCACCGGAGGCTTCTGTCCAGGAAGCGGCCTTCGGAAAGCGCGCACGCCAACTTCAACTGATTTCAGTTTTCCACAATTTGGTTTGGGGCAAGTATTAGGCGTATCAAGTGCCGGTAAGCTTGTTGTTATCACCGAGTCTGCGAATTCAACTAACCTTGTCCTGAATGTCTTGTCAGAATGCAATGCCTCTTCCAAAGCATCTGATGTGCAAGGAAATCCGTACAACCAAACTGCGAAATGCGCGTGTAAATCTCCCGCTTGTTGTGTTTCAGCTGCAGCACCGAAAGCGCGAACGACCCCAAACACCCCTCCTCCCCGTTTTGGCCGTACCCGAGCCACATCCCAACCGAGTATGTCCTCTATGACCGTCGCCATAGCGCTCTCAAAATACCGAGCGCATTGAAAGGGGTGACCTCCAGAGATCTTCTTTCGCTCAGCTCGAGTCGGCGACAGAGCCAGGTTGGCAGAATCAATAGCAGCTTTTGATACACCCCCACTTTCAATCGAAATGGAGTAAGTACCGCTGGAGTCGGGAGATATAGTGAAAAAGAGCTGCAGAATTCCGAAACGCTGAAGATAGCCAAATAAATCATGCCGCGCTCTCATACGACTAAGGTTGGATCCGTAGTAAGCACCCTCGCTTGTATTTGGTCCCTTTCTAAGGTCGATAATCTCGCGTACCGACTCAGGAACAGGTCCCGGCTGGAGACCATGATAATTCGCGTACGTGACATGGTTGTAGTACCTAACAGATTCAAGAATTTTTTCACGTGAAATGTTTCCGACGATAAGAGCAGTTGTCGACACTTTCATCCGTACGTATAGTGATCTTCTTGCATTCCGCATAGCAAGAAAGTCAAAAGCCAGTAAAAGAATGGCATAATGCCGTTCAAACCGATTGCCAGCAAGTGATAAACATCGCTGAACCCACTTTCTCAGGGATATTTTGCGAGACCGATGTTCGTTTGGACCGCCACACCCACCAGGAAAAAGAACAGGAAACATTTGAAGCACGGCCTCCCAGTTTTTTAGTTGCACATAGTCATTCGACTTCCGTACCAACACATCAGTACTTGCATCTTTTTGCTGCAGTAGTATTTTCGAACTTGGTATTGATGTTTGCTCCAGTGTCTCGCTGTTCCCGTCCTCCACGGTTGATCCAAACGTGCTGTAGGTGCTATCATCTCGGAGAGCCCGCTCAAGAGCATTGCCCTGAATGGGCGCCTCGGAAGCTGAGGTTCGGTCCACAACGACTGATGTCTTCGATGCTGATACAAAAGCAGTGTCATCCCAGTCAATACGTTCAGTCTCCTGCTTGTAGAGCTGATTATTTTCAACCAAAAATCGCAGTGCTTGTTTGCACAAAGGGACGTTTAGTTCGTATCGTTTCTTGCAGGCGGTTTGCTGGGTTGAGGTCATCGCTCCCACCATCGTAACGCGAACTTGTCATTTAGAGGTCGGGGCAGCATACCTAGGACAGGACCCGCCGTATTTTTCACGATATAGTGGTGCGATTTCACAACTTTGCAGTGCCCACCTGTTAGTGCTGACAGGGCTACGCAAGGTGAAGCAAGAGTAATGCATTGCTCATCGGTGCGGCTCAAAGAATCTAGATGTGTCGGCGACCATTCAATGTAGTTGCCATTAGCGATGGCCATGACCAAGAGATTGGCTGTTTTTCCAGCTTCCAAATCGTGCTCACATGACACGCAAAGGGTGACATGTACTTCACCTTGAGAGGTTTTTGTAAATGCTATTAACACAAAACATTTGCGTTCGGTGAGAATGGAGTAGATCGAAAAATGGAGTTGGTACTCGCACCTGGAGGATAAAGCAGTAATCCCTTCAGTTCCTTAAGCACGTTTGTGGTATCATATTCATCCAAAATAAATTGGGGTATGCGTGCGTTAGCTGGTATACCCAAGCGTTCCTGCATTCGCTGGTAGGAATACTTGTCAGTCGGATTATAAAAACGTATTCGGTGTAACCTTGAGTTTCACGTACCTGTATAAGATCAGCTGAAAGTATTCTCTTATTGATATGCCCGGGCTCATTAAGGGTCTCGCAGACTCCGCACGCAACATCTTCGACAATTCTCTTATTGATATGCCCGGGCTCATTAAGGGTCTCGCAGACTCCGCACGCAACATCTTCGACTTGGAATGAAGCCATTTTGGTTACCGCTGCTTTCTCGATTTTATCGAGTGTCTCTTTTGATGGGAGAACAAAGTTATATCCGAAGTCGATAGCCGCTAATTCTTGGGGAGTGTATACTGTATCTGATTCGGCCTGCTGAATCACGCGAGTACGACGCCGTCGTGCTCGTTCTACGTCGGTGTATGGAGTCTGTCTAGAAGACGTTTATGCGCCTTGGGGATCATTCGACGCCCTTGTCATTGTAGTTACCGACCATTTCGCCCTCTGGCGACGGAAAAGCAAAAGAGGTAGCTTGCGCAGCGGATCATCGGTGCTATTCTGTCGGGCTTGGTTCGAGTTAGCGTGGTGAGTTGAGCGCCTGCCTTCTTCGGAGTGCCTTGCTGGTGGTTGGTAGTGCAGCGTTCGTAGCTCAGCCTGGACGTTCCGACGAACGGCATCTTCGTCCAGATGGCTGGGATTTCCGCTCATCGCTGCAAGGATTTTTTATCTTTGGCGTCGTCAGTGTCATACCGAAAGCGGAAGAGCTAGAGAGATCCAAGACCAAGCTTCGTCACCCAGCACGACAAGCAGCGTATCCATAGTGTCGTAGCTGCTTCGAAGGTGTAACATCATCCAATTAGAGAAGCATCCCGCCCCCGCCATTGACCCCAACAGCGTCCTCGCTGCAAAATGCATATTTCCCAAAGTCGTATGGCTGCTGTATCTCTTCAGGATTCTCTATAAGCATTATTGCCATCTTTCAGCGTGTAATCGACTTTTGATGTTGTTGACATTCATGAGGCTAAAATGCACGTGCACACCCTACATACAACTCAATTGCAGTAGCTTTCTTGCTTGATGTGTTGATTGCTTCGTTTTCTCTCAATACGCAAGGATTTTGCTTCATTTCTGATCATGCATCGTCATACTTTGCTTCATGTGCAGCGACCTTCGTCAGCCTCCACTGAACGCAATACAATCCCGCTCACGGCTCTTGCTTCTTGTTGACACCAGCCTTCGCTGCACGGCCTCTCTTCTTCGGCGGCGGGTTCAGATCACTGTCGTGGTTGCGCGGCACCTCATCACTTACAAAACCACCGTGCCGAGGCGGTTGCACCGTCACCTCTTTCGCAGCCGACTGAAGTTCATCAAGATCGCGGGTGTCGGAGGCACTTGAAAGCAAAGGTGTTGGCCCGAAATCGCTCTGCAGTTGCGAACTGCCTTGGGGTAGTGCGTAGAACAGGCGAAACACATGGACTTTGGCGAAGAAGTACACACGACCGACCGTGAACTCCCAGGATTCATGGGCAGTTCGCTTCTTCAGCTTCCAGAGTGTAAGGGGAAATATGAACTTATTGCGGCGCTGGGCATCCAGCTTGTCGAGCAGCTGTATCACCTCCCCAACACGGCTTGCATAGTCGTAGTCGATCAGCTCGACGCGGACGTGCTTGACAGAGTCAACAACTGAGACCACACACATTTCAAGGGTGATGTTCGTCTCAGAGCTCGGATTGTCGTCGGAAATAAAACCGCGGACTTCATCCACCAAGCGGAACGGAGCACGACGGTGCCCCTCTTCTTGGTCAGCAATCTCGACTTCCAGCGCGTGCATCAGCCTCATGGCGGGCATCTTGCAATTTGAAATGTGGTGAAGCAGGACCCAAACCAGCCAGCAACCCACGTGGCCACTCGCCGCAACCTGCTCATGTGCGAAGGTTGAAGCCGCCATTGGACACAGCGGAGGATGGTCGCCATATCCTTCACAGCATAAGCCACTGTTTTCGAATTCCCATGGCTTCGCTAGAGGCTTCATCTCCACAGATATTTCGGCAACACACTGCCTGCGTGATCCAAAGCTTGACAAATACCCATGGCTGGCTGCACGACACCGATTCGATCCACCTGGAAGATATCCACGGTTGGTCGCTCGCCGCCAGGGCAATCTAAAGCTTAGATGGCAATCCAGGCATACCGTACGTCACCACTGCGATCTAAACCTTGGAGTATATCCAGGCTTCAACGCTGCGGAGGACGCACGCCACCAACGGAGCCCGAAGCTTAGAAGACATCCATGGCTGGCCGTACGACGCCAGTGTGATTCAAATTTTGGAAGATACCCAGGCCGCAACTCTGGTCTCGGCATCTCGATGATAAGCAAAGGCGAGGCTTTTACGAAGCAGTACCTTGCGTTCTTTGTCACCGCTAGGAAGTACAAATAAGCAGGTAAATCGACTGTACGTCCGGAAGCCGATGCGTCTCCCGTGGCCTACAGTTGTTTGCTCCACAAGGGACTATGCTGTTGTGGAAATGTGGCCTTCACGTGTCGCCTGCATACACTCAAACGTTTTTTAACGGGAAACTCTCGAAGACACCTCGCTTCTGCTATCCGCGCTACGAATCATGTAAATGCTTCAAGCTGTGTGTAGGCAGCGCGGATCGTGCTGCGTGAACTTCAGGACCAACACATTGTGCGACGACGATAACTGCGAGAACGGAATTGGGTGCGGCAACCGCTTCATCGAGACGTATCCGCTGGTGTTAATCGACTCTGCGTGCGGGATTGGTGTTGCTTCCACACAACGCATTCCGAAGAACACTTTTGTAGCGGAATATGTGGGCGAGTTCGTCGACGAAGAAGAGAAGGAGCGCAGACACTACCCCGACTACACCATTCAAATCCGTTATCCGACCGTCGATGGTCGCAAGATCTTCATTGATGCCACCAAGTGCGGCAACATGAGTCGCTTCGTGAATCACTCGTGCTGTCCCAATGCAGCATTCTTTGAATACCGCAGCGACACCACTACTCAAATTGGTATCTTCACTTTACGCGATCTCGAACCTCTGCAGGAGGTGAGTGTCAGCTACCTCCCCGTCGCTGAGAACGGCAAACTGTGGTTTCGTTGTCGCTGCGGGTGGGACACCTGCGTCGGTCGACAGAATCAACAAGTCGGCCACCACGTCCGCCAATTGAAGCGCAGTCACGACGAAGGTTGGCTCGGAACGAGACCCCAGGTAGCATCAAACGGAAGGCAATCCATGATGTGGCGCATCGCCACTACTTTCGTCAGACAGCGCTCACGAGCTACTTCATCGGCCGGAAAGAGGCTGCAAACAGATCCCTACAGTAAGGAGAGTTGGTTATTGGACCAGTTAATCGACGATAACGAATGGTAAAACGTTGATAGCACACCCACCGTATCGTGTTCGTGCAGACTGTCCCTGGCATGCCACTGCTCAGAACATGCACGTGCTGGACTTGGCGAGATCTTTTCTTTACTTAGCGGGCAGTCGGCATCTCACAGCTAGAAGTGTTGTTGGTGCCACACAGTTAATCAACTTAGCTGGGAGATGACGGTGATTGCTACTGCATTTTTTTGAATTTCGGGCGGAAATATTTGGTTCAGCCTGCCAAATACGAGGTTCTGCGCCAAGATTCCACCAATGGAGTGGCCACCTGAAAGCAACAGTTTCTGCAACCATTCCTAACTTGGAGGACCTTCATTCTTTTCAGATATTTCGGATCTAGTTGAATTAAGCGGGAGCTGAGCTGGTCGAAGCGGCGCCCTCCTACAAATGCCAAGAATAGAGTGCCTCCCGCTAAGTTGATCGGGCATTTACTTGATCGGGAAAGATTGTAGAGAAATAACGTAGGGGACGCCCCTTGGGATGTCCCATGCAAAGAACCGGCGCATACAAATAGCAAGTGCTGCTGATGTATTGAATTGTTTAAAACAGCGGCTGAAACCTGAATTTGTAAAACGTGACGCTGAGGACTGTTATGCTCTTAGCTAGACGCTGAGAGAATTTGTGTATCTTTGTACTTGTATTATATTGTATAGATATTGTATAGATTACAAACTTTATACTCCATATGAGTTGGAATCTTGTCTTCATTGAGTTTGCGGAACACGAACGCCACTACCAGCTTCCTTTTGTTCTCGTTGAGATGCGTAAGCTTTGATACTATCAAATTGATAGACTGGCGCTTGGAGAGAACCGTTGCGTATTAATACCTTACCCGAATAAAACGAAGCGGAGCACGAATTTTTTGGAAATGTGGCCCACAATTAACGCCTCAAGTTCGTGGTGCTAGCCGACATAAGCTCTGGCTGTTTAAAAGCTGATGTCAGGGGCTGGTGGCAGGTCGCAGATCACGATGCAGTTCAAGGGCGAGACTCGTCCGTGGTTCTGCTGTTCAAAATGCGGACATGTCAGCGCAAGATTTTGGATCTCAGCTTTTTTATGACTTTACTTGGCGTGGCCCAAGCCATACGTTTTCTCTTTAGCACGAATCTATGAGCTGCGGTTCTTCTTAAAACCAGCCACCTTAGATAGACAGCTCGACAATGTCCCCTACTTGGCCCCTTGTACCCTCACACCCTTGAAAATCTATGCGGACCTTGCCAGCTTTGCCAAAAGGCTTTTCAATCTTACCTTCATCTGCAGATTCGAGTTCATAATTTACGCACCGCACACGAATGCCCACCGCGTCTTTTGCCTCTTGCTCTGAATTGAACAAGCCTGCAACGATTGCAAATGGGTTTCTTCCGTCTGCAGATGTCTCCCCCTTCAGCCGCTCGATTTGGCCGCTTCGCCGATTAATTGGCTGTGTAGTTGTCACATCTACCACATTCATGATTGAAAGAGTAACAGTCTCCGTTGACAAGGCCTCAACGTCTGGAGCTGTCGGAACTGGCGTGAAGGCTTCCGGATAAAGCAACCGGCTATCCTGGAGAAACGACTGCGCGCTATTTTTTGTCGTGGCCTTAGACTTCGCATTGGTTGCAAACTTCGTACCTCCACCTGCTTTTCCTCTCAGCTTTGGTGCCTTCAGAGTCATCAACTTTAGAAAGCGAAAGACACACTTCTCACCTGGTGTGGGAATCGACTGCTGTTGCGAGTGCAATGGTGGGCCTGCTGATAGGACTATACGAAACTTGCCGGCTTTGCCGAAGGGCCCAACAATTTCGCCTAGGACACGCGTTTGCTCGAACTGTACCACAGACCCCTGATAAACACTCCACCTTACATCCTTTGAGAACATATCTCGCCCGATGACTTCGCTCACGCTTTCGTTATTGCCACTTCTTGGAACCACCGCCTTGTCCACAAATCCATCTCGACTCTTCACTCTACCAATCCGTAGCTTGGCCAGATCCACCACAGAGCGGTGAACTGCAGAAAGCGTACGTAACTCGTCATCACTCGAACCCACAACACTGTGCACCACGCCATAGAACGCCAGACGACACGAAAAGCGCTTAGCGTCAAGATCAAGACGTGAGCAAACCACCAGCGCCTCTGGCGGACAGAAGACATCATGCTCAAACTGCAGCAGTGCGAACACAGTTGCTCCGGTGCTTCTGATATTATCACCAGAAACCTCCTGACTCTTCTCTTCAAAATCGAGCTCTGGCACGTATTCATACAACGCTGAAACCTCAAACCCCACTTTCTTTCCTTTGGTTTCCGTCGCCGGTTCTAATGGCGAGAAAAAAGTAGCTGTGGCAATAACTGTAGTATGACCCACCGTAGCGTGACATTTCGATCCACTTTTGCAAGCTGTGCCACGAAAGAACGACACTTGTGTCACCGGAATAATGACTTGCGTAACAGAAGTTAAACTTCCAGGCGGAGAGACTGCCAGTGCTCTCTCCACACGTGTCGGGTCCAGACCGTTCACTCGAACTCCGACCCGATCACCTTGAGCACATCGGTTCACTTCCTGCTTAAACACCTGCAGCGTTTTCACCTTCGCTTTCACGCCAAGAGGGAGCAGTTCCAACTCATCTCGTTTGCCAAGAGCTCCAGACAGCACCGTACCGGTCAGCACCGTGCCGTTTCCAGGTACAGCGAAGCAATGGTCCACTGCGAGACAGAAATTTCCAGTTGCATCACGTTCTGGAACTTGCAAATTGGTCCTCAGCACCTTTAAAAGCTCTGGAATCCCTTGAGCCTCTTGCCCTGCTCCCACAGCAACAGGAACAACAGGAACCTCGCGCTCCCCCTGGTGTCGAAAATGTGGGAAGTGACTTGTCAAAAATGCACGTATCTCGTTCGTCACTGCAGCGATTTGGTTCGTTCTTTCAGCCTCGACACTAGACAGCAAGTCCACTTTTGTAAGAGCCACCACCACTCTCCTCCTAGCCACCAGCGACGCCAGCAGCAAGCTCTCGATCGTCTGCGCCTGGAGCCCTTTTCGACAGTCGACGACCAGCAAAACCGTGTCAATAATGGCTACACCGCCCAATATGGTGCGGAAGAGCGATGCATGGCCGGGGCAGTCGACGAGCGTGACTTGGAGTGATGGTCCCTGCGGGTTTAGGGGCTCCAGGCGGAAGCTGGAGAAGCCCAGGTCCAGCGTGATGCCACGCTGCTGACTCTGTGGGTCCTTGTCCAGTGCGGCCGTCGATAGATGCGTGCTCAGCGCGCGCACGAGGCTCGTCTTGCCGCTGTCCACATGGCCCAGCACGCCCACGTTCACGTTGACCACTGACATCGCTGATTGGATAATAATGAGTTAAGTTGCAGGAGGTGTTACGGTGCACTTGATAAATTACGCGTAAGCTGAGGTTTGCGATAACGAGCAGGTCTAGCAAGGCCGAAAGCAGATCTTCATGTTAGCAGTTTAGATTACAGGGTCATTCGGATGATATTATAAGTTCAAACTAACGTTACACAAATTACATGAGCAATAGTTATTTTCAAGCCTTAAGTCAGCATTATCAGTTCGACTGCAGTCAGACCGGTGCCAGCACTTGGCGGCTTGTTGCAGATTAAAAAAAGGAGGACGTAGACAACTTATTTAAGTTTGCAATCTGCACCCTAATGGTTAAGTTTGCAAGCTTAGCGCTTTCTTCGGTGTCGCCGTTGATATTCCGCGAACTCCAAAGTAGTGCGGTCTTCAAAACCGTACAATTTTGATGCGGTGCACATATTGAGCAAAAGTCAACACTAAGATGAGCGCAAGACCGACGTTCTCCCGAAAACCTGTCTCATTTGGAGAAATACTACTCGTGCGGTGCTGCGCCTGACCATGATTTCATGCCGCAGCAGCACCATGAGTAATATCCACGAGTAATCTCTAAATAAAATAAATGACACCAGTGTGCCTTTCGAACACTTTTTATGGACCAGTTGTTGAGATCTAGAAAACGAAGATAATTGTTAGTAACATGTCGTTACATACCGATGCATTTCACGGAATTGAAGCTGATCAACAAGGGAAGGAGCTTCTCGACGATGCTGCAGCGCACGAGCGGCCTGGTGCGCCGCACCATCGAGCAAGAAGAGGCGCAATGTGCATACAACCGTCATGTTCTCACAGAGGTGCGCGCTGAAAGCCACAGAGACGCCAGAGCACTGCAGACGTTGACCCTTTTCGCTCATTTTGCAACAGGTACAGAGCGTGCTGGACGAGATGGTGTACGACGTGGAGGTCTGCGAGCACGAGTGCGAGGTGGTGCAACTGAAGCGGCAGCTGCAGACGGCGGAGAGCTCGTTGGCTGAGTATCAGGAGCGCGAGAGCGAGCTGCTTCAAGAGCGACAGCAGGTCCGTTCGCTTGCATTTTGGAGGCGGGGGGCGGCGTGTTAATGCAATAGTGGTGATGTTATGTAGGCCTACGAGTATGCAGTCAAGGTGGAAGAGGAGGGGAGAACCATCATGAGCAAGCTCAATGAGCACTTGGCTGTGGTTGTCATGGAACTCGCCAAGAAAGAAGTGTGCGTTGGATCTCAGTGGTGCAAGATGTGGAGCAGGGATTGACATTTCTTGCACTGCGTAGAGTGGAGGAGGAGCTGCAGCAGGCGAAGGAGCAGCTCAAGTTGAGTGGGCAACTCTCCAAGGAGCTGGCTAGCGCACAACGAGAGATCCGAGAGCTGCGACGGGCTAATGATATCCAGTATATCCTCAGGAAGAACAGTTCAGTGCCGGCAAAGCTTGCGTCGGAGTCGAGGATACCCCCACGAGGAAATAATGCGCCCGTGCGAGCGATGTCGGTTCCTGCAGGCCTGTCGGCTTCGATGAATGGAGGGGAGAATGTTTTCTCGCAACTGCCGGACAAGATCATGCTCAAGCTGTTTTCGTTTCTAGACGAAGACAGCATGGTAGCGATCAGTGTCACTGACCGAGTGCTTGTCCGACGAGTAAATGTGATGTTCGGCGTGACAACGCCTACGAATTTGGCGAACGTCAATCCCCATCCAGCTGTAAAACAGCGACCGGCTTCTCCTCCAACTCGGAAGCAGTCGAAGACCCGCAATCTAAGCTTCATCGGCTCATCAGAAAAAGACAAGGTGCCGTTTGGATTCGCCCCGTTAGTTAGTAGAGCTGATGGACTAGCGCTGACACTTTTTCTTGTCTGTGGAGAATAGCTGTCGAAGGTGGATGCCATCGTGAAATCACTGAAGCCAGACCAGATTAAGCTCTTCCACGATATGTCGACTAGAGTGAAGACATTGGAGGTCAGTATTGCTTTCACTTGGGTTCCACGCCTACGGTTGTACACAAAAATCACTTTTCGTTGCTTTGCAGGCTCATCTCGTTCAAGTGCAGACCGAGAAGGAAGACGTGGCTGCTCGACTCTACAGCGCAGAAAATGTGCGGGATTTCCTCATGGAGAAGCTGAAGGACCTGGAAGACACGCTCGCCAACAGCATGACGATGACAGCAAAGAAAGATGAGCAGGCTGGACTCGACCGAGAAATCATCGGCTTCCTGGATGCGAAGACACAGGAGTACGAAGCAGCCCTGAAGGAGTACGCGCACCAGAACAACGGACTTCGCATGGAGTTAGCCCAGCTCCAAGAGGACCACGCCTCCAAGACGACGGTACGTCTGGCAAAGTGTTGACTGGTATAGCAGTCATTGACTAACGCTTCTTGCAGATCATCCAAGACATGGTGGAGCTGCTCACGGACGAGAAGAAGGAGCTCGAAGCGCAGGTGCGGTCCCAACGCAAGATCCTCGTGCGCGAGGTGAAAGTCCTGCGAGCCCAAAACCAGCAGCTCGTCGTCGAGAAAGACCACTACTTCACGCAGCTCAAGCAGCTCAAACACGCGCTGCAACACCTCGACGAGCTCCACTAAAACCAAAAGGCAAGTTGAAGTTGTCCTCGTCACTCTTCCGAATCGCTAAATCCTCGCTCGAATGACCAATGTTTTCTATCCGCTTCTCGAAGATTAGGCAATCACCAATTGGGCATTTTCGACCTCACCTTATAAGGCATTCCTGTATCTCCTACATCATGGCAACGGCGGCGCTGCGTCGCTTCGCGCTTGCGCGGCCCCATACGCCCATTGCATCCGTCAACTCGCTGCGGTTCCAGCGGTGCGCGGGTTTCGCGCGGGTCCCGCACGTGGGCCGCAACCCGTTCGTCCGCCGTATTCCGGGAGCTTTCTACTCCACTGACAGCGGCGATAAAGAGAAGGACGAAGAGCCAACGGACAAGAAAGAAGACGACGTGGAGGTCGTGATCGAGACCGACCTGGCCACCGTCGGGGAGGGCGACGACGCCCCCACTTACCCGCACGTTTTGGCCATGCCGGCCCACCGCCGCCCATTTTTTCCGGGCGTGGTGCTGCCCATGACGATTACGAATCCAGAGGTGACGAAAGCGCTCATGTCTCTGAAGGAGAGTGGGCAAAAATACGTAGGCGTATTTTTGAAAAAGTCGAGCGGAGACCCGCTGAAAGCCGGTGGAGGAGAGGACCTGGTCAAGAATCTGAGTGAAATCCACCATGTGGGGAGCTTCGCGCGGATCGACAATATGCTGCCTTATGACGCCAATTCCGTGCAGGTGCTGATGGTGTCGCAGCGTCGTATTGCGATTGATGAAATTCGAGATGAAGGACCCCCACTGCGAGTGAATATCAGCAACTTGGACAACCCGCCGTTTGACCCCAAGAGCAAGTTGATCCGGGCCTATTCGAACGAGATTGTGGCCACGCTGAGAGAGATCGTCAAGATGAACCCGCTGTTCAAGGACCACATGCAGTACTTCTCGCAGAGAATTGATATCCACAATCCGTACAAGCTGGCGGACTTTGCGGCCTCCGTGACGTCCGCGGATGGAGAGGAGCTGCAGCAGGTGATGGAGGAGATGTCGTGTGAGGCGAGGCTGAAGAAGGCGTTGGAGCTGATTACCAAGGAACTGGAGCTGAGCAAGGTGCAGCAGACCATCAAGGAACAAGTTGAGGAAAAGGTCTCGAAGAACCAGCGCAACTATTTGCTGATGGAGCAGCTGAAGGCGATCAAAAAAGAACTGGGCATGGAAAAGGATGACAAGGACGCCATGATCACCAAGTACCGTGAGCGCCTCTCACAGTTTGCGTCGGGCAGTATCCCTGATAGCGTGAACGAGGTTGTGGAGGACGAGTTAAACAAGATGTCGATGCTGGAGAAAAACTCGTCCGAGTTTAACGTCACTCGCAACTACCTGGACTGGCTTACCCAGCTACCGTGGGGCAAGGCCACTGAGGAGAACTTCGATTTGGCCAAGGCCAAGCAGATCCTGGATGAAGACCACTATGGTCTCAAGGACATCAAGGAGCGCATCTTGGAATTTATCGCTGTCTCAAAAC
Organism: Phytophthora foliorum; assembly: GCA_024679135.1. Lineage (NCBI taxonomy): Eukaryota > Oomycota > Peronosporomycetes > Peronosporales > Peronosporaceae > Phytophthora > Phytophthora foliorum. The sequence goes on from JAHWLE010000026.1 coordinate 38,256, forward strand.
TGAAGGGCGACGTCCAGGGCAAAATTATTTGTTTCGTCGGCCCTCCTGGTGTTGGTAAGACGAGTATCGGTAAGTCCATCGCGCGATCGCTGAACCGAGAGTTCTACCGTTTCTCCGTTGGCGGCCTCAGTGATGTTGCTGAAATCAAGGGCCACCGTCGCACCTACGTTGGTGCCATGCCGGGCAAAATCATTCAGTGCTTGAAGTCTACTCAGAGCTCGAACCCGCTGATCCTGATCGACGAGATTGACAAGCTGGGGCGCGGATACCAAGGCGACCCGGCATCGGCCCTGCTGGAGCTTCTGGACCCTTCGCAGAACAGCGGCTTCGTTGACCACTACATGGATGTGCCTGTCGACCTGTCGCGGGTTCTCTTCATTTGTACTGCAAACGTGACGGACACTATCCCTGGACCACTGCTGGATCGTATGGAAGTCTTGCGTCTGTCGGGCTACGACTCACCGGAGAAGTTGGCGATCGCTAAGGAATATCTCGTTCCCAAGGCACTGGAGAAGACTGGTCTGCAAAAAGCGGAGACGACGCCTGAATCGTTGGGCTTGACGGATGACGCTATTCTGACGCTGGTCAAACAGTACTGCCGTGAGAGTGGTGTCCGTAATCTGGAGAAGCACGTGGAGAAGGTGTTCCGTAAGGTCGCACTTGAAGTAGTTGAAGACATCGAGAGCGCTAAGGCAGCGGAGGCGCAGGAGGCTGGCGAAGCGACCGAACCAGTGAAGGCCACGGAGGAAGTGTCGGAAGACAAGGACCGTTTCCTGATCACACCGGAGAAGCTTTCCAAATACGTGGGCAAGCCGATCTTTACTTCGTACGTACTCAGAGACTGATCACCTTTGTATCGTTTTTAGTGTTCTAACGCTGCTGGTCTGCTCGTTTCTTTAGTGACCGCATGTTCGACAAACAGTTCCCCGGTGTTGTCATGGGACTTGCCTGGACAGCAATGGGAGGAGCGTCGCTTTACATTGAGACCCGAAAGGTGTTCACGAAGGGTGACCGTTCCGGTCTTATCACCACGGGCCAGATGGGATCCGTAATGGAGGAGAGCACGAAGATCGCACACACGTTTGCTCGCAGCAAGATACACGAAATTGACTCGGAGAACAAGTTTTTCGAGGAGAACGAAGTGCACCTGCACGTTCCTGAAGGAGCCACACCGAAGGACGGACCATCGGCTGGTTGTACCATGGTCACGGCCTTGCTTTCGCTTGCCATGAATAAGTACGTGCTGTTGAACCCCTGTATCTCGGACCAGCGACTGAATATGACTAACACTCTATTTTGTTGGAACAGGACGGTGAAGCCTGACCTCGCCATGACCGGAGAGCTCTCACTTGTGGGCAAGGTTCTACCCGTCGGCGGCATCAAGGAGAAGACCATCGCTGCCAAGCGGTCAGGCGTGAAAACGCTCATCCTACCGCTCGGCAACAAGCGTGACTTCGATGAGCTGGAAGATTACCTGCGCCAGGACCTGGATGTGCACTTCGCCGACTACTATGACGACGTGTACAAGGTCGCTTTCGAGCAGGAGTAGACGCAAGTAGATGTCCATAGCCTGTACTGGGGTAATTACAAGTATCAAGCTTTGCTCTTGGTGCTAGGCAGTGGCATCCGTCCTCGCTCTGTTGTATGAACACACTACCGATGGAACCAATCGGGACATTCGTTTGGATATTGCAAATCATGAGTTCCTCGACGAAATGAGTGACGAAGAGCCAGAGGATTGAATGAAGCTGACAAACAATGGTGCTCTGGAAGAAGCGGCATCGAGTGGTCACTTGGACGTTGTACAATGGCTGATCACCAACTGTGAGGACTTGGACATAGTGCCAGCTATGGAAGACCCAATCGTCAATGGGCATTTCGAGGTGCTTCTGTATTTGCATTCGGCGCTCGTCGGTGTGTACAGTGCCTATGACCTGAATGAAATATGGAAAAGCTTGCGAGAGGGAATATATCCGCAGTCAAATGAGGAAATCGTTGCCTGGTTCGCGGAAAACTACCCATGCCCCGCTGAGGAAGATGTGGAGAGGGAGATGACGAACGACATGGACGGCATGGACGACATGGACTCCGAGTTACTGGATGATTACTTCGAAGCTGCAATGGAGCGGCTTCTCCTACGTTTTCCTTCACATGCGCTGGCACTTTAGCGTGATCACGTTAATTGGACACTGTTATATTCATATTGCTCGCACCTAGCGGCGCGTCGGCAAACGCCATTGAGGTGGCGTGAACCTGGGAGTGGTGTGGTGGGTCAAGAGTTGCGAAGCGAGAATGAACGCTATCCAAGCACTGAGTTGTCCGTAACGGGAGATGCAGCTCCGTCCTCCACCACTATGGCTGAGAGCGACACGAGATTTCTCTTTCTAATGGTTCGGGAAAACCTCGCTTCACCTTCGGTCAAAAGACCGCATTAGCCACCGGATGTGCTGGATATATCGCTTAAGTCAAATGTATTTGTAATTGTTGCGTCGATCAGTATTCCTGATACCTTATACAAGTTGTTCGTCGTTCTGCTCCATGTTTCGTTAGCATCTCGTGCTTGCATTTGTCACCTTCTTGGCTCCGATTTTCTTCTGACGACTAGAACATGGCTACATTGAAGCTACCAGCCAATCACCAGACGTAGAAAACGTGCGGCCAGGCGTGGATCTCATTTGTAAAGTCGCCTTTGGTCGACGATGGTGTTGCGCATGCTGTGGAATATCAGTTCTGGTCTCGTGCACGGTGTGCTGCACAAAACTCCTCGCCCCGGTCTGGCTGGACTGCATTACCCAGCAGTGTGGAGAGCCCGAGCTGGGTTCCTGGACTGCGATGTGAACCTGCACCTCAACAACTCATCCTATCTCTTCAGTATGGAGCTCGCCCGCTGGCATTTCACGGCGTGCGTGTGTTGTCGAGGCGTTACCCTGAGCTTTCACTGTCCACTAACTTGGTCAATTGGTGTTCTGCTCCTACAGATCGAACGGTGTCTTGTGGCAAGCGTTGAAACACCGTCGGATGTTTCTGGCGGCCTCGCAGGCTATCCGCTACCGTCACGCCATTCCCCCGTTTCATGCGTACGAGATCAAGACGCAGATGGTGTATTGGGACGGTGCCTGGATCTACTTCTTGCATCAGTTCCAAGACCCTCGTACTGGCAAGCAGTTTGCTGAGGGGCTGTGTCGTGTGATGGTCAAGCAGCAAGGAGAGGGTGGCGTCTCATTCGAGAAAATGATATCGGAGGTCTACGATGGGCCGATTCCAGCTCGTCCAGCGGACGTTCCTGATGTGGTGAAGGGCTTTTTGGAATGGGACGTTGCCAGTCGTTCCAGTATGGAAACAGCTCACGAAGCCGAGAAACTCAAGATCAACAGCAATCCACCAGTACCCAAGCCCGAGAAACTTGGAGCTCGCATCTGGATAGAAATGCAGCGCTCCATGAACCGCCCGTAAAGCCGCAAAAAGGAGATCGCGTGCAACGCGTGAAAAAGGCAAAACTCCGTACAACTTACTAACATGGGCTACGAACCCCAGCAACATGAAGTTAGTTTTCCAAACGATTCTATGCCAACCTCCTCCATACTCTGGCCATTGCAGATTTTCAAGAAACCATCGTACTATAATACCTTGAATTGCCCCATCAACCAGCCCCTTGTTCGAGCAATCCTCTAATCGGTTCGCTTGCAACCATTTCACCACTTCAACATGACCTCTTGCAGCTACCTTATCCATTGCTGCCGTCATGCAGCCCTCTCAAGTGCCATGCACCACCAAAGCAATGGACACTGCAGACGCACAGATACTGTTCAATTGCTGAACGCAATTCGTTGGGAAGGCTGCACAACTGCAGCAATGGAAGGCGCCGCCGCTGGAGGTCACTTAAAGGTCACTTGAAATAGCTATACGTAAACCGCCCCGAGGGATGCACCGCGAAAGCCATGGATGAGGCTGCCGCCAATGGCCATCTATGAGTTGTACAATGGTTGCATATTCATTGTACTGGCGCTCACGTTATCTCGGCTATGAGTTGAGCTCTCGAAAATAGGTAGTTTGAGATAGCGCTCTTCATGCACGCGCATTGCATGTATCTTCAGGAAGCCATGGTCGACAACTTGGCGAAACTGATGAGCAACTCGACACTTACTAACACCGAGGAAATCCGGTCTCCTGAACTTCCTCAGGTATCGCAATGAACTGCAACCAGAACATTGGTAAAGTTCGTCCTTGCATGACCATTACGCGCTTGTTGAAACACTTCGAACAATTTACTTGGTAGATTGATATGAACTACATGCATAGGCAGCCTCCGACCCTACCATACAGCACGATCCTTACCACACTAACCATCGCGCGAGGCAGCGCTCTTCACCGGGTATTTCACGCCGAGCAAGCGCCTTGATACTCTCGCTGTATAAGCACGTCAGAATGCCCGTGCCGCAGCCGATCAACCAAGGCACGTAGTCAACCGCAGCGGTCCCAAAGAACGACTGAATACCGGGGACATATACTACCAGAATGACGATGAAGATCTCGGCTGCTGCGCCGTAGATCGTGACGATATTCTTCAAGAGGCCGGTCTTGAGCAGCGATGTACGTCGGGTCTTCACCATCCAGACATGGAAAAACTGACACACAATGAGCGCAACATACCACGATCCGCATGCCTGCTCCAGCAGATTCGTTTGCTCTGCTTCATCAAAGCACGTCCCGTCCGCGCTGCAAAATGTATCGGCGTCGCTTGTCCAGTGGTTGTCAGCACTCATGAACAGGTCCGAGAACGACACGCCGTGACGCCAGAAGACAGTTCCATACGCGACCAAGCAACCAGCGGCGTTGATCATTCCAGCGACAGCGTACGCGTAGATCAGTAAAGACTTTGACATTAGTCGATCCTTGTTCAGGTCACGCGGCGGCCGCTCCATAATGTCGTTCTCTGGACCTTCGTACGCGATCGAGATAGCGGGGCCGAGCTCCGTGCCTAGATCGATGCTCAGAATCTGCAGCGAGGTCATTCCCGAGGGCATTCCAAGCGCCAAGTTGATTGCCACCGGCATGATCTCTGGCCACAGGTGTGTCAACGTGTACGCGATTGTCTTCTTCAGGTTGTCGAAGATCACGCGGCCTTGTTCGACGCCGCGCACGATCGAGGAGAAATTATCATCCATGAGAATAATATCTGCAGCCTGCCGAGCTACATCACTGCCATTCATCCCCATCGCAACGCCGACATCCGCTTGCTTCAGTGCTGGTGCGTCGTTCACACCGTCACCAGTCACACCGACACATTCACCCAGCTCCTGGCTGGCTTGTACAATTTGGAGTTTGTGTTGAGGTGTTGTCCGGGCAAACACGACAGACTTCAAGCGCAAGATAGACTTGAGCTCGTCGTTTGACAAGAAGTTAATCGCACCTCCGTGAACGACTGCGCCGTCGTACATGCCCAAATCAGCGGGCAGCCCACCAGTTTCACTGATCGCGGTCGGTGTCAGCAACTCCAGCACGCGACCGTAGTCATCAAGAAGACCAATTTCCGTTGCAATGGCACGGGCCGTCAACGGGTGGTCACCCGTGACCATGAATACCTTGATACCAGCGTCCTTGCACTTCATGATGGAGTCCGGAACATCATCTCGAGGAGGATCCATGATCGCAATCATGCCCACAAAGCAGAGGTTCTCGGATGGGAAGTTGTCTTCTTCCACAGAGAAAGTTGCGGCGGGTGCGTTAAAACGTCGAGTTGCCATCGCCAAAACTCGTCTCCCCTTGCTTCCAAACAGTTCGTACGCATCAGAGAACTCGCGCATCCGCGCATCGTCCATCGGTACTTCTTCACCCGTCGCAGTCAGGATGGTACTGCACCGCTTGATGACCACTTCTGGCGCGCCCTTCATGAACACATCGAAGCAATGTTGCGTTGTTTTCTCCCTAGGGGCAGGCACAATCACCAGTTGCCACTTGTTGGTCGAGTTGAACGGAATTTCAAACACCAGAGGGTACTCCTCGCGGGTGATATCCGACGAGTAGTTCAAATCTGCGAAGCGGAGCAGCGCGATATCGGACGGGTTGCCCGTATACTGGCGCTTGGTGATGACTTTGGGCTCCTCGCGCGCCGTCACATGACTTTGGAAGCTAAGACGAGAGAAACTAAATGAGCTCTGAACACCAGGCTGTCGGACCGAGCCGATCATTTTCTCGTCCGTCATAGCCGCCAACGTATCAGCAGTTGACTTGCCGTTTTCCGGTGCGGTGAGATCGGGGGCTGCACGATTGCACAGCGCAGCTCCACGAACCAACACCGCCTTTGGAGTCATGCCCGCCAAGTAGTCGGTTTTGTCGTCTAGCTCAATCACCACACGGTCACCTGACGGCTGAGCCGCGAACTCCCGACCAGCCCATGTATCTGTCACAGTCATGACGTTCATCGTTAGCGTGCCCGTCTTGTCCGTCGCGATCAGAGAGATCGTCCCCATCGTCTCCACGCAGTCTAATCGCTTCACGAACACATTGCGAGCTGCCATCCGACTTGCAGTGATTGTCAGCAGTGACGTGACGGTGGCTGGAAGACCTTGGGGCACGTTCGCCACAATAATCACCAGGAAGCCGTTCACGAACGTCGACATCACGTCTTCGCCTCCTTTGCGAATGACGCCAATCGCAAACAGGATACCAGCCATCACCACAGCAAGCACGCTGATGAAGCGCACGAATGCCTTCACTTCGCGCTGCATGTTGGTCTCGCGCGTGGTTGTCGACGTGGCGAGCTCGGCGATTCGACCGATCACGGTCTTGTCGCCAATTGCTAGCACCAGACCCAACGCGGAGCCATCAAAGCAGAGCGAGCCGTTGAATACGACATTCTTGCACTCCAAGTGAGCCACAGAGTCTTCCTGGGCTTCCGACGAGATGGTGATCAGCTCGGACTCACCCGTCAAGGACGAGTTTTCCACCTTCAGGTTGTTGCATAGTAGAATGCGCAGGTCAGCCGGCACCTTGTCGCCGTTGCGGACCCACACCAAGTCGCCAACGACGAGCTCCTCGGCTGGGATCGTTTGGCTTACACCATCGCGAACCACCGTGCATTGCTGCGGGAGCATATTCTTGAACGAATCCATCACCTTGCTCGTCGACCGTGCCTGCATGAACGTGATGGCGCAGGTGATGATCACGATGGCGAACAGCACGAGTGCCAGGTACAGGTTCAACGTCGTCGATGTGTCGATGAAATACGCGATGAGACTCAACAGACCCGCAACCGACAGCAGGATCATGAACATGTCGAGGAACTGCTGGAAGAACAGGATGTAGTCGGGGACGGTCTTGGGTGGCGAGAGACGATTGAATCCGCACACTTTGCGCACCTCTTCGACGTTCGCCAAGCTGAGGCCTTGACTCTGTTCGAGATTGGCCGGCGTGATACGACTACGAGGCACTCGCCCCAGAAGCTCTTCAACTTGGACGTAGGCTTCCCAGTAGCGTTCGTCACAACCTCGGGTGCTGCCTCCTGCCTTTGGGGTCAGGGGCATGGCGACAAATTCAGTCTGCTGCGATGACTCCGCAGTCATTGTGGGCATGAAGGGGGTTAGTAGACGGAGGTCGGTAGTTGGTTTTGGCTGGAAGGGGGAGGGGGTCTTGTGGGAACCGCGGCGAATTGGGAAATGAAGCGAAGGAAAGCCAAAACAAACGGCAGAACTCCAGACTAGAGAAGGAAGACCATGGAGGCCGCGGCTGAGTGGACGGCGACAATCGACTCGAAGCGAGCTCAGTCGCCAGGGATTGCAGGCGGCGCGTCGTACGGCGCTGTCCCTATATCTTGGAGCTACTATGAGCGCATTCGTACGGCGCTGTACGCTGGAAGCTCCTGGAGGTGGCGGGTGGTTTTCCCCTCCCCAGTTTAACTGACGACGACTGCGTTCATTGCTGCAGTTGGCGCCTTCAATTGGGGATACCGACAAAAAAGGCAACTTCCACGTCTAGATCACCTCATGGATTAATGCACAGCACCGGCCCAAGTGGCGTGTTGAACGCGAACACGGCTATAATAGCAATAGTTTTCTCAGACTTCGCATATCTTATATTTCAGTTCCATTTCAAGCTGAATTGCAAAGTCGATATGATCGGAATACCAAGGGTACGCTAAGAAGCGGTTAAACTGAGTTTTATGCGCTGAATGCGTGTCGCACGGGGAGGGATGACACGTCCGGGAGCCTTGACCAAAGCAAACTGGATAGCGGGATGGGCGAGGTGATTCCGTGAACACTTTCATGTTATGCGGTACACCCACCATGTACAAATTTTATTGTCGTAGCATTATCAGATCCGACGAATCTGACACAAGTGAAGTCGGGAACTTGAAAGTGGGTTTAGAATGAAGAGATTTTCATTTATGACGTGTTCAGAAGATGGGTTTACGTTACCTGCTGGAAGGGGGTCATGCTCGGGTGGAAAATCTTGGCGCGGCTACAGCTTATTGAGCAGCGGGGTTCGGAGACTTGGAATTTGTGAAGTGGATGGTGGCTCAGTACATGAAGAGAATTGATGTTAAATATTGGGTGCACGCCTTGGACAATGGGAGCGAGGGTGGACTCCTTGCTGTCGTGCAATGGGTACTGACAAGAGTGGACGGAGTTGCTCAATCTGAAGGTCCGGTAGCCGCCATGTTTGCAGCAGAATATGGGAGATTTGATATCCTGCACAAGCAGTTCGGTAGCAAGCTAAATGTTGAACTATTTCAAGAAAATGGTCGTCCGGATGATTCTCGTTCAAGTCTTTTGTGACGACAACCTCACTCCAACGACTACCACGGACGCTGCAACGAAAAATGGACGTGTCGGTACTGCAGTTTTTGGGCAGCGTTGATTCAGCGTCACGGAACAAACAGGGGGGGGGTAAATCGCACACCCCATCCTCAATCTGATCGTTGTCCTCGCTGTACGCCATGGATGCTGCAGCTGGTTTTGGGCATTTGGACGCTGTAAAACCGCTTCATTCTCACCTCTCTGAAGGATTTACAACAATGGCCATGGACCGTGCTGCTGCTAATGGCGTTGTAGAGTGGCTTCATTTGCACCGGTCCGAAGGATGTACGACCACAGCTATCGACAATGCAGTGGCCAAACGCTTTCATATTGCATCGTGCGAAGGCACGTACGGCGATCTGTGCTGTCTAGGGAAAGCACCAGGCTCATTTTACGACAAACAACTCGCAATCCTGAAGTGGTTGAACCAGCACCGTTCAGAAGACTGCACAAGTATGGCGATGGATGGGGCTGCAGCAAACGGCTACTTAAACATGCTGGAGTGGCTGCTTGAAAGTATCACGGCTGTTTGTACAAGCGAGGCGATTGTCTCAACCGCTCGGCTGCGGCGATTAGATATTGTCAAGTGCCTTCACGTGCACTTACCTGGAGATGTAAAGCTATGGTAACAGCCGCAAGACGTGGCCACTTGGAGGTAGTCAAATGACTATACGGACAGCACATTGGCGAACCTGTCGAAAAAGCATGATGGCAAAGGGCATCTGCGCATCGTGTAGTGGTTGGTACCCCATTGCACAACACTTAACACAATTGCATCGTCAATGCAGCAGCATAATTCTGTAGAGCATTTTGAGGTGATGCTATTTCTCGATGCCCAGATGATCGGTCGCTACAGCTACAGTGATAGCGATTTTATTTTCATCAGGGGATATTATCGTAGGATTCACAGCGTCCAAGCCTGGTTCAATGACAAGTACCCTGTCTGAAAGAAAAATAAGATTACTTTACGAACGTCTGGATTTCGTATCGCCATATATCGAAGCAAAAGCTTCCCTTCCACTCCAGCAACTTCACCTCGTTGTGACATCAATGGGTATATTTTACGATCCCAGCTCACCTTCGGGCGAATTGGTATGTGAGCGAAAACACTCTGTTAGCGAAGGCGCCGTGCACAGACTTCACTTCCTGAGGGGAAATGTTAGGCAGAGCGCTACGAACCAACTGCCTTCGAACCGTCATCAAGATGAAAATATCCGCAAAGGAACGGGTGGTTGTAGTCTGATGAAACAATTGTCACAGTGGAGAATTAGCAGCGTAGCTATAAAAATCTGCTCACGTTGTGACTCCTAACTAATTCGTTGTACAATATGCCAGCCCGGACGATAAGAAACCCAAAAGTCGATCCAGATCCAGATCCTGCTGACATGGTTCCCATGTTGAATTGATGAAAAAAATAATGCCTCATTTATTCCGACTTGAAGGCACTATATACATCACGCTGGAGTGTTTGTTGGTTGGTGAAACCTTTGGGCTTGCAGGGAGCTCAACCTTGCATCCCGAGCGCAGACACCAGGTTTGCATTATTTTCGATGAAATTATTTTGTGATGTAGGTGTTCATGTGGAGTTCAGGAACATTCACTGTCTCTCATACAGAAGGTGCCCTACCTAAACCAAAAGCACCTACACATCAGCGAACATGAGCATTTCGCTGTAGTTTTGAGATCTAACACACAACGTTCTTAGGCCACTTCGGTGATTGGAGATCTATCATGAAAGGGAAGTGATTCGCACATTTCTAATTCAGCGTATTCATCTACCTAGAGTTGTTGGCCTGACACGGGTGCAACCACAAGGTGCCGACGACAAATTGTTGTCAGCAGACTGTCGCCAGGTTCCAGGATTTTAGCTCTTAATTCTCACACGAGTCAGAATCGTCGAATTGCAGTCGAAGGCATACACAGGTGTTTAGGGCGCGCATCGCTTTCTACTGCTAGTGTTCGCTTATCATTTTGGAATATCCTGTGAGCCTCGCACATCACAATGTGTCCTAAACTGGTACTGACGCTGGTGAGCTTCATCATGCGCCAAAGAGCGCCCGCCGATGTAGTGGAAAGCGTGGCAATTATTATCTCTTGATTTTTTATCGTGGGTATGACACTAACTCAAGCCTGCGAGCTAAGCCACAATGGGTCGGTGCTACTACTGGATATGATGTGGAAACGGAGTCTTCTACACTGCAAAATCGATGAATGGACAGTGCTCAAGACCATTCAGTGCGAGCCACAATCTTACCAATGGGAAGTTTCTCAAGCGTTGATCGAGACTACGCGACGATGATGACTCAATGGTTACTAGCTCACTTCCCTGGCTGTATCATCGGTAGAAATGTGGCGGAGGAAGCAGTTGAAAGTGGAGATTTGGAGATTTTGCAACTTCTCGAGGCTGACCAAAGGCGCAGTGAAATTTTGTGGGATCACGAAAGTTTGGACAAAGCGGCGCGAATAGGTCGCTGGGACTTGGTCCATTGGTTAAATGACCGTGTCGTTCGGGGACAAGGTATTAGGCTCAGCACCAACGTTGTAGCACTCGCAGCCTTGCGGAAAATGAATAATTTGGTGGAACTTCAGTGGGTAATGGTGAATGGGTTTTTGTAGTGTTTCCCGGGTAGAAGTACCGATCTGTAAACACAGGACGATGCGGGAGCCACCCCGCACGGAACTAAGCCGAGTGTATTGATGGATTGGTAGCTAGATGGAAAGATGTGAAGTGAGGTCCGGGTCTGATGCTAACCAGCCCGTCACTCATGGTCTACTCCTGTCAGTCTGGCCCAAAGGCGTCCCCATGGAGGCTGGCGAGGAGAGAGCCGGAATGAAGTGGACAATGTCCGAAAGGCAACATGCACATCGACATACAAAGTTCCTAATGCAGACCGGGTCAGGCACTGACAGCCAGACCGGTTAGAACATGGCGACCCATTGCCTGAGGCTGGCGGCCGTCAGACACATCTGGGTCATCTGTGATCACGTCTGTGATCACATGCTGGGGTAGCTCGTCCGCAGGCGTGGTGATACCAAGATGAAATATCTGGCATCCACTACAGTTTTCGATGTCAAACGTTATTCCTGACCGCTGCTCCGATGAAGAATGGCCTCTTCGCAAGGAAGTACTTCTCTATTAAATGAAAAGAGGTCACACTACGATTTCAACTTTGGTTCGCGTAGCAGCGGAGGTTGGTGATATTGCTTTCCTTCAGTGGGCACTGGAAAACCGGAAAATCCGTCCCAGGCGATGTTTGCAGCAGCAGCGAGCGGGAACTTGGAAGTCGTGAAGTTTTTGTGTGAAAAGTACTTTGAAGACCCAAACATTGTACTGTTTCAAGAAGGAGAAGTGGTTCTCCCCCGGATCGCTGAGGTGGATAATTTCTTTCGGCCGTCCACCACCATGGACACTGCAGCAAGAAACGGACACTTGGAAGCGCTTCAATTTCTGCATGGTATCAATGTTTTAGCATTTGAGGTAGAGGGGACAATGCACATGCAACCTGATCAATATCCTCGATGCACACCAGTCGCAATGGATGCTGCTGCCGCTCGTGGACATTTGGATGTTGTCAATGGTTGCATTTGCATCGCTTTGAGGGATGTACAGCACGTGCGATGGATCTGGCAGCAGCTAGACGATTTCACGCTACATCATGCTGCGGCTCACCCAGTGATGCATGCTGCCTCGACAAAACTCCAAGTTCCTTTCATCAGCACCAGCTTGCAATTGTTCAGTGGTTGCACCGCTATAGCGATGGATGGTGCGCGGCCAACAGAGACTTTGTCACGCTGTAATGGCTGCATCAAAATACGTCAGCAGTTTGCACGCACAAAGCGATGGACGCCGCTGCTAGCATGGGTCGACTGGACATTGTGAGGTGGCTTCACGCCAATAGGACGGAGGGTTGCTCAGCTGCAGCAATAGATCATGCTGCTGCTGGCGGTCACTTGGAAGTGGTGAAGTGGCTCAGTGCGAACCGGGCAGAAGACTGCACCACCAAGGCAATTGATTTTGCAGCTAGTGCAGGCCACTTGGAAGTGGTAAAATGATTGAGCACACACCGTTCTGAAGGTTGTATTGTGAGTTCTACTCAAAATTGCATTGCGGGGTTCTTCGAATCAACCGCGCAGGCAATCGCGCAAGGCTGAATACACTATCAAATCCGTTTAAATACGAACCGTACTTAGGGAGAGGCCTCGCGCATGACTAGGATTTGTATGGGCACTGTTCGCCAAATCAACTCGATTCGGCAAATTTGGCCGGATTTCACAATACAACCGCGGCATTGGATGACACTGCTGCTCACGTGTACTAAGTACCTTAGAACATTTCAGTGGTTGGTGGTATCTACCAACGGGGTCAACCTCACCTCTGCAATGCAGCAGGCTCGAAGCAATGGCCACCTCGAGATCGCATTCCTTCAACACGCACAACACCGCGTTGACTGTATCATACCTCAACTGAGTGGATCGAGGCCTACCGTTGAGTGGATATCAAGACGAGGGTATCGCAACGCGTACTATAAGACAAAGCAATCAACTGCACACGCTCCAACTTCGCACTCTGATCTCTCGCCACTGCTTGGTCGGTTGAGATTTGAGGCGGGCGTGACCGGTCCATTTGGCGTCCCTTGCAACAGATACGTGGCAGTTAGGCATGCCAGCAGCGGAGGAGATTGACGCGGACAACCACAAGCTTGAGGCGGCGCAAGCAGGTCACGGACGCAAATGGTTATGCAGGGGCGTCACGGCTCTCCAGACTCTGGTCGTCGCTGTTATCTGTCTCGTTGCCTTGGACGTCGTAATGGTGACCAATATCTTCAGTGGTGGCATGCAAGCGGTCGAAGACAGCGACATTTGCACTACTAAAATGGTGAATGCCAGCGCCATCAAGTACCATTCAGATCACAAATACTACGACGAACTCAAGGCGATGACAGTACCAGGGCCCATATTTCGAGAGGAACACGCCAAGCTTTGCCACAAGAGGACACGAATCACGGCCAAGTATAACTACTGCCTCCCGATTTCGGGACGCAAAGATACAGAAGCCTGCAAGGCAGCGGACCGCATGAATCTGCTAAAATTGGACTCTTACAAGTCCATTTGTTACGCCAGCGTGCTGCATATGCTCTTGGTCGAAGTGTACGAGGAACTGCAAGCGACAGGGAACATCCCGTTTCTCACTTTTGGGTCTTTGCTGGGAGCCGTGCGGGACGGAGCGATGATCCCATTCACAGAGGATGCAGATATTGGCTTCGTGGATGACTTCGTCAAATTTGATCCACTGCGACTCGGGCTCCGGAAGAAGGGCTATCACATCTTTCGCATGGGTATTTGGCGAGTGTGCGTTGCACCAACACACCCACTGGCTGGTCACCTGTACGACCCAAGCTTGCCTATGAGCGAGGATTTCGACGTTCCATACGTAGATTTGTACAAGATGAAGCAGATTGACAACGGGAACTGGGATCTGCAGGAACTAAATGCCAGCAACAGCAGTATTTTGCCCGGCGAGAAGGTTCAGCCGTTCTCTCAGGTGACGATTAACGGGATGTCATTCGACACAGTGCAAGATCCGGATTTCTTTTTGAGAGAGGCGTATGGCGATGACTACATGACTCCAAAGCCACGGAGTACGGTGCCTGTCGAGTAAAATCCTGTACGACCAATTCATAGAGCCATTTGTAGAGTGTTAATTAAGACTAAGATATGTTATTAGTATTGAAATCGGGGGAGTTGCGATAAATCGATTGTCTTCCCCGCATGATGAAATGATCAGCATATTTGTAGTGCAGAAAAGGTAAAAGGATTGCATCGTGTTGTCCCCGACAATAACTTGGGGCACAAAAAACTCCCAGTAGTAATGCCCAGGTTCGGCTCAACACGAATAGGAAAGCGGTTCCCAATGGCAGTGTACAGATCCCTAAGTTTTGATAACTCACTCAAGAGATGGTCGTCAGAGTTGCTAAACGTGTCCATATCTTCCTTCTCCATGAGCGCAATGCATAATAAGCCTGCGAGTTCGCAGTGCGAAGAGAGGGAGGTGGACATGGCTACATGGTTGAAGCTATCAGCCAATCACCGCACGTATAAACGTGCGGGGGTGTAGATCGCTTTCGCTCAATTGGAATCTCTTCTCGACGATGGTGCTGCGCTCGTTCTGGAACATCGGCTCGGGGCTCGTGTATCGGCTTGTGAACAAGCGGTCGCTGAGCAAAGGCGTGCTCGGCGTGAGCCAGCCGACCGTGTGGAAAGGGAGATCGGGCCTGCTGGACTGCGATGTGAACTTGCACCTCAACAACTCGTCCTACCTCTACAGTATGGAGCTCGCACGCTGGCACTTTTGCGCGTACGTGGCAACCCATTGCCTTACAAACCATCCGTGTTTCACTGTTGCTGTGCAGTGCGAATGGCATTTTATGGCAGGCGATCAAGAACCGCCGCATGGTGCTCGTGGGCTCGCAGGCCATCCGGTACCGCTTCGCGATCCCTCCTTTCCACGCCTACGAGATCAAGACGCAGGTGGTGCATTGGGACGACGACTGGATCTACATTTTGCACCAGTTCCAGGACCCCGCTACCGGCAAGCAGTTCGCGGAAGGGCTCGTGCGCGGCGTCGTGATGAAAGGCCGTCGCCGGGTGTCAGCGAACAGGGTTTTCGCCGAAGTGAACAATGGCGACGCACTCGAACCTCCCAAGGAGACGCCCGCTGTCGTGAAGGGGTTTCTAAACTGGGATGAAGCTTGCACGGCGAGCATGAGAGAAGCTGGAAAGAGGGCGGAGCAAGAAATCGAAGCCAATCCGCCGCCACCATCGCCCGAGACGCTCTGGGCACGCATGTGGCACGAGATGCAGGCGTCCATGAACCGTCCGTAGCCGTGTCAGCGCGAGAAAAAATACACGAGCAACCTCCTGGAATCGTCATTTTCACGTCCAAATTCCCGTCGAAAGTGTCGACGACCTCATGCAAAAATTGCAGTTTTGTGATGGCGGGCACTTGCGTTTGGACATGGTGGGGCGCATCCTGTGGAATGTGGGTGCCGGGTTGGTGCACCGCGCACTGAACAAAAGCCGCATCCAACCGGGCTTGGGCTTCACGTCCCCGTCGGTGTGGCGTGCGCGGCCAGGCTTCCTGGACTGCGACATCAATCTGCATCTGAACAACGCATCCTACCTCTCCAACATGGAGCTCGCGCGATGGCACTTCATCGCGTCAGTCCAAAAAATCTGCAACTGACCTACGCGTCCGACCATCTTTTTTCTCACTTTCTGTGTTGTTGCAACCGTTCAGCGTGACGGGCATTCTGGGTAACGTGGCGCGCCACCGGCGAACGTTACGCGTGGCCGCGCAGGCTGTGCGGTTCCGCCACCCGATCCCGCCCTTCCGGCCCTACGAGATTCGCTCGCAGCTCGTGTTCGCGGACGCCGAGTGGATGTACTTCTTGCACAAGTTCCAGTGCCCCACCACGGGCAAATTGTACGCCGAGGGACTGTGCCGCGCCAGCTGCAGGCAGGACGAGGAGCAAGTCTCGGCCGCGACGCTGTACGCCGAAGTGTTCGGCGGCGACGCCGAGGCGTTGCAGATGCTGCCCAAGGACATGCCCGACGCCGTCCGGCAGCTGCTCGAGTGGGACGGCGCCAGCAAAATGGTGCTGGAGACACCAGCTGAGGCCGCTCGACGCGAGAAAGAGACGCAAATGCCGTCGGCCTTGAATGATGGCAACGCATTCAAGAAGTTGCTGGCGAAGGCCACGAGGTCGTGGAACTTGCCTTAGGCGGATGGAAGGCCTCACTTTTGCAATAGAAAACCTAACCTGCCAGCGTCGCGTCGCGGCGGAGGATGCTCCTTCTCGAACATACCTTCGCCATCGCCTGTTTTAGTCCACTGGTTTTCTCGTTACGATTTCCCTCTCGCCCCCATCGTTCTTGAGCGGCGACAAGACGCAAAAAAATAAGGCGAAACGCGCCGAAGGAACCAACGAGACAGATGTTGCAGAATACTATACTTAATCTCCGTCTTTCGGCTCGGTCCGCGCTGAACTGGAGCGTGCACTACGCTGAGAACGCGGCGGGACACGAGGGGGCGGGGCGGAGTGCAGCGGCCACGCCTGCTATTAAACTACTGTGAGGCGCGCGAACCGCCTCTCGCTGATGTCGAGCCGTCCACACAAATAGGGAGCGCGTCCAATCGTCTCACGAGGCTCGACGCACAAAGAGGCGGAGGCGGCCCTTAACTTCTTTTCTATCAGGTGGAGGTGGGGAAAATTGCACGAGTCGAAACGAAACTTGACTGAACCGGAGGTCGCCGAGATGACGCGATCACCCAAAAGCCCAAAAGACCCAAACGGTCCCGGGTGGTTCAGTCCGAAGAAGATGGAAGGGTCTTTTTTAACCCATCACCCCGTCGCTTAGTTGATCCGCGCCACCTTGCTGGGCACCACGACGGGGTTCTCCTCCTCGAGCTTGCGCTTGCCCGCCGTCTTAAAGTTGAACACGCACTTGTGCTCCTCCGCGTACCGGTGCTTGTTGCAGAACGTGTAGTCACAGCGGCACTTGACGGCCGTAAGGCTCACCTTCACCTTACACTCCCAGCAGCGCCGGCGGTTCTTCTGAACAGGCTTGGTGTCCTCCTTGACAGGAGGCTGCTCCACCTTCTTGACGACTGCCTTGTCCTCGCTAAAGGCAGAGGGAGGCAGCGCCGACGACTTGGAGCGCTTCAGGCAGCTCTTACGGAAGGTCAGCGACGCCTTCACGCTCTGCAGAACTGCAGGTGGCACGCAAGCGTATCGCGGTGCTGAGGACGCCGCCGAGGTGTCCGGGGACGCGTCTACGCTGGACGGGGAGGCGGCGCCGCCTGAGGCCTTGAGGCAGTCGCTGCTACTGGGCGTCGGGGCGGACGTCGTA
>JAHWLE010000027.1:0-55673 GCA_024679135.1 Phytophthora foliorum
CTCCTTCTATGGGGCGCTGCCCGTCGACGCAGAGGACGAGGACGACGACGACGTGGAGAGCCTCGAGGTGCCCGTGAACCGCTACGCCGGCGTCATCTACGCCGCGCGCTTCTTCGTGACGCGCGTGGGCTTCCTGCGCTCGGCCAAGCGGCTCATGGTGCTCAGCAGCAGCCACTTGACGGTCGTGGACCCGTACTCGGACGAAGTGAAGGAGCGCTACGCCTTCGACAACATCAAGGAGATCACCATCGCCTCGGACAGCGGCGGCCACAACGCCGACCGAGCCTTCACCATCTTCATCGGCAAGAACCTCAAGGAGACGTACACGTGCCGGTGCAGACAGCAGCTGCTGTCCGCCTACTACCAGCTGAGAGAGCGCGCCTCGTCCTTCCGGAAAGACGAGATCGACGCAGCCACGGCCGACGCTCTGAGTGCCGTGGGCGCCAGTGTCGGCGACAGCAGCTGGGCCACGGGGTCGGGAGGACCCGGAGGAGCAGGCGCAGCGAACCCCAATATGCTGGGCACTGGCATGTACTTTGACAGCCTCTTCCAGCTGTGTGGCAAGACGTTCACGATGACGAAACTCAGCACGACGCGTAGCATTGCGATCCACCCCGTGAAAGTCGATGTGCTCTTGGCGGTGCGCGCCGCGAGCTTGGATCGGTTGGACCCGCAGACGCGCACCACGCTGTCCTCGATTCTGCTTATTGATATCGTCAAGATCCAACGGATCAACACCAACTCCAACGAGCTGGTGCTTTACTTCGAGAATAACCGCGTGCATCGCTACTGGTGCGACAGCCGCGAGCCGTTTATTCAGGCCATTGCGAACAATTTGCGCTCATGGCTGAGCGTATCGCTCTTTGTGGAGGAGGTGTCGGACTCGTGTGAGTTTGACGCGCTCACCTCCACGAGGGATATCCCACAACCTGTCACCTTTGAGATCCCTGTGCTGAAGATCAGCAAGAATAAGTCTGACAAGTTGCAGCTGCGGTTGCTCGGTCTGACCGCGTTGGCGATCATTGAACGTGATCCCGTGACGCGGAAAACGCTGGCAAGTCACTCGCTCAACGACATCTTTAACGCGGTGGTTTACCCGTCGATATCTTCGGCTCAGGATGACCCCGACAACGAATCATCCGAGGGGTTGAGCGGTAAGTTTGCGCTAGAACTGAAGCATGGGCTGACGCGTCGGTATCTCTGTCTCAGCTCAACAGTGAGCAGGCGCGATAAGGACGTGAGTCTTGGATTGAAGCGAGTATCATCGCAGCACGAAAATGAGCTCCGCCAGATCATTGGCGATATCGCTGGAGATTTGAGCGTGCCTGAATGGTTAAATGTTGCTGGATCAACGACGTTGCTTAGTCCAAAGGAGGCACGGAGTTTGTTCCTGAGCAACATGATTGAGATGTGCCGAATGAACAAGCTGCACGTTCCGTGGTCGACAGAGGAGACGAAAATTGCATGTAAGGAAGGAACATGGGGCACAGAGGTCCACCCTGAATGGGAGGATATTCTGTTGCGCAAGCTGGTTAATCTGAATTTCATTCCGAACCTCGTGACGAACGAGAGCATGGCGCTCATCTACTATCAGCTGGTCCAGTTTAATCGCAACATCCCGTTGGGGGGTCTTCGTCAGCGTGATCGTCGCGCATTTGCGAGTCTGATGAAGCTGCTCGAAAATTTTAAGGACTATTCTGTAGCCCAACTCAACAGCCCTTCCAACACAGATGCACCGATTCCGACGACAGAATTCCAGGTGGAGCTGCTATTGGCGATCCAGCGTTTGCTTTGCACTCGTGGTGTCTTTGAAGAAATTCCAAGCTCACAGTACAAGAACAGCATCGAGGTCATCATGGAGCTGCTTCATTCTCCTATGGAGGAGGTAAGCTTTGCGGCAGCGTGTGTGATCAAGTACATGGTGGTCAACTACTCCGATACGCGCAGCTTGAAATCCGAGACGGCTAATCGGCGCGCTATATTCACGAAGTATCACAGCAGAATGTATGTGTCTCGGGCTTTCGATCTGTCCCGGACAAACCGGGTAGGGCGGATGCCCTTGCATTCTGCTTCTTTACTAAAGACAGGATCGGGTCATGGATCTCTCACAGTAGCAGCAATGTCCAATACTGAGCGCAGCATGGCAAATGCGCTTGCCTATTCTCAATTGGGGCTAGATTATCTTGTCCTTGCCATGGTATTGCAGACACTGGAAGTTTGTTTGTCCAGCGGAAAGAAGGCGACTCCTGAAAGAGTGGCAAGGGATTTACTTCGAGCCATGAGGGTCGATGACTTTTCTCGCCATCATGCTCTCTTCTTGTTCAATCGATCTCTAAGCTTTTCGATTACGAAGTGCTCCTCAATTTTGGTGAAGGCGCATATTTTGGAGCAGCCCACTGAGCTTGTCGAGCTGATTCAGGATTTTGCGCGGAAGCACGGAGCACTCGTGTGGCAACTTTACTTGGCACTGTATACCCAAGATAAGGCTCAGCGGCGGATTTCGTCCCAGCTGGTGGCTTTGCTCACGCATGAAAATCCGCGTTCATCTTACGTGATTCGGAATATTTTTCCACACGCCCTGTTGGATGACCTGAAGACCAGCCAACTGGAGTACGACGAATTTGGCAGACATCTTCCGACCGCAAACCCTGAGCTATACGCGAAAACTAACGGTGCTTTGCATAAAAACGGGGGTCGGCGAGATATCACCAATGCAACGGAGAGCGGGCGAAGCAAGCTGAGCTACGGGATCAACACACGAGGTCGCTTGGCCCGAAACGTTAAGTATGCCGTGCTTTTACCAGAATTCTTTGACCGTCTGGGTAAAACCTTTGCGACCAAGGATCTTGTGTGGGGCCCTAACGCGGTTGAAGAACTGATTCGCAAGCTGCAGGCAGAAATGAGTGATCTGGACTTGTATCGCCTGAAGTACTTGGGGTATCTTTACACGGATCCACTTGCGACTGATCACACCGAGACTGAATGGGATGCGTTCCAAGCAAATCGGCTTCGCCACAACGACCAGCAACACGCCAATTTTGCTCCGTTTCTTTTCGAGTTTTTGCAAAACGGCTCTGAAAGTCGACTGGCGATTGAAATGATGAAGGGGACGATCTCGTCGTCCAATCGATTCGCCCGGTATATGCCTCTGTCGTTCCTGCTAAACCCCGACACGTCTGACGACGTCGAAAGTGAAGGCGGACTGGATGATGATAATTACGACAGTGACGATAACTACACTGAAGACAACGGGTTCGTATCTCGCTCGAACAGCATCGTACGCACCGGAGATAACCCGGGGACCAAGCAGGACGACCAAGATGGGTCTCATGACGACTATCGAAATGCCACCTTGACCAAGAAGAAAAAGAAAAATGCGAAGAATATGCCGCGGTGGTTTGTGGCTTGGAATTGCAATGAATTCCGTGTGGACTACGAGTGCCTGGAGAGCGAGGTGAAGGTTGGCCCATATTTCCTTGCAAACATTCTTGACGATCGTGGCGTGCTGGTAGAAGACATCGAAGGTGCAGAGAAGTTCATGACGCTGCTGTATTATCGCCTTCTTGCTGAGGACCGTAGCATTTCAACCAAAAAGCTTCGAAACGGGTACTCTTCGTCGGATTCTCTGGGCGACGTCGACCAGTCTGATATTCGTTTGCTAGTGCTGAAGGTCATGATTCAGCTGTATGAGCGCCATTTTAACGAGTTGGGCTCGCTGATGTTCCTAAACCATTTTCTCCGTGCCAGCATGATGAAAAGCCGAGATGGTGAGGATCGACGATGGCCGTTAGTGGTCCGTGGCAATATCATGCTTTTCCTGGATCGTGTGTTATCGAGCGCATTGAATGTGTCGCGCTTCTTACGCGAAGGCGACAACGTAACAATGGTATTGGATTTGCTTCGTGAAGTGAAGCCACTGGTTGTTCTTCAAGGACCAAACGATTCTGAAAAGGAGTATATTGTAGAGCCTGCAGCTGATGTTCAGGCAGAACTTGATGCATCTGAAGATGAGAACGAGGCTATCGATGATGAAGATGATGGCGAATACGGTGATGACAGAGGTGAGTACGACGACGACGATGATGACTACGATGACGACCGGGATATGGCGAGGAGAACAATTGATGCGCTGGAAGAGTCTGGTGCTGAAAGCTCTATTATTTCGAGCCATTCCATCTCGCCAACTTACGCCCACCGCGATGACGAAAGCGTCCACGAGGAAGAGCCCACTCGCGTGACAGTCGTGGCAGAGCATTGTGGTGCCATGAGTGGGTCGATGATTATGCAGACCTGCTTGAGCGTGCTCAGTCGCCTCATCGATTGCCACACCGCCGAAGAAGAAGGACACATGCACCAGGATGTACGTTTCCCCAAATACGGGCGCCTTACGCACTTTGAAGGTTCGGGTGTGAGTCCAATCAGTGCTATCAAGCACCGGCTGTGTGAAGATCAGACGCTGCGGTTCTTGGTGGGGCTCTTGGATTGCCCGAATCGCATTGTTTTCAAGAAATGCCTCGGATTAATTCGACTTCTCGTTAGGCACAACGAGGCAATCATTCCGAACTTGCACGCATCCGGCATATTTTATTACTTGCTTCGCTTTGCTCAGGATGTGGACGAAATGTCGATTGCGGCGCGTCTTATTTCTCATATCCATCTGCGGCAGTCGGGGCTTGATGTGCCTCATCTAATCGATGATAAGCAAAAGGGAGAAAACAAGAAGGGTGTTTTCTCTCCTGATCCGTTGACGCGGATCTGCTTGAGAAGTTGGCTGGTGCGAGTGCTGCCAGTTTCGATGGTTGCTCAGCTGCTCCGTCACGGACCACGGCGGTTTGCCACGGCTCTTTTCTCGGATGCGAACAACCCAGAGGTGGTCTGGAATGCTAACATGCGCAACCAAATGGTTTCCTACATTGAAAAGTTCATGGAACTTCATACAGATGAGAACGGCATGTTCTACATATCAGAGACTGAGGGGTCGGAGCACAAGGCCTGCATCGCGTTGATTCAGTATCCGAAGGAAGTTCATGCACTGCAGTGCTACCAATACTATCTGCACAATCTTCTTGACGAGAAGAATTTCCCTGGGTGGCCGATCAACGACGAGGCTGCATTCTTGCGGGCTCTGCTGGATTCCATTCGTCGCTGGGTGCACCCAGGGCTACTATTGACTGCTCGTGGGGCGATGGCAACCGACGGTCAGTCCACGAAGCTTCTTTCAGTCTTCGATGCGGTAGAGCTACTTGACGCCACAGCACTGCTTCTACGTCGTTTCCCAGACTCGCCCAGTATTACCAACTTGCGCAACTTCTCTTACTTCCTGGAAGCCCTGGAACGAAGCATCACAGAGCTGAAAGACAACCGTGTTGGCCCGACGAAGACGTTTTTCGATGTGTCCAATGCCATTGCAACAAAGGCTACCTTCGTGAAGGCCTTTGGAAGCGCGATTCGTGTGATCAATTTGACCGTTGGAATTTCGGACGAGAATGCTCACGAATGTAGCTCCAGTTTGGGGCTTCGCGTGTTGTGCAACTCACTTCAGCTGCTCTTCCACAACCAGGAAGTGCTGAGTACTGTCGATGGTTGTACTCCGAATGTGATGACGCACTGGGTGCTTGAGGCACTCGTGAATGTTTTGAACCAGCCTAATGGCCGCGTATCTGCCGCTGCACAGTCAATCGATTTGCTGCCGTGTCTAACACGCTTCCTCTCGCAAGAAGGCGACCGCCTGGCCACGGATTTGTCCCTGCAAATTGTGTACGAAATGGCGGGAAGCTCGGGCGAAATGGCAGAGGTTCTGCTACTGCAGCTCGCGGAGCACGGAATCCTGTGGTATTTAACGCTCCTGTTGTTTCACTACCTACCAAACAACGAAGATAGTGACGGAGACATGCAACGCATCAGCATTGGTGCAGCGAAAGCATTGGGACGAATCCTAGAAGCCAACGCGAAAGAAGAATCGATTTCGGTGTTTGTCAAGAGAATGCAAATTACGATCGAGCAGGTATTTACACGCCCATTAGTGGACATCTTGCGGCGAGCGGGGCCGATCAAAATGTTGGACGTGCTGGCAACTGAAGTTCGCGAGCCGCACGTGATGTGGACTGAACGCATGCGCAAGGAGCTGATCAGTCTCGCCCAGCGTGCGATCCAGTTCCATTCAACACTGGATCAGAGCGACGAGGAGGTGCACAAGGTGTTTGAACTGCCGACGTATTTCATGTACATGGCACAAAAGGAAGAATTGTGTGTGGCTGGCATCTACGTCAACTTTTTCAACGAGAACCCGAAGAACGGTATCCTCGCCCAGATTGCAGGAACTGTGAATGGCAATGGAAGTCGTGCCGGCGTGTTTAAGCCCAAGCCGACGACAAAGAAGGAGATTCAAGCTGCCGCTGCTGCGGCAGCGGAGGTAGAAAACCGAACTGTGAGTGGGCATGTCATGCATGGTCTGCTGGCAGCGCTGTCGTATGACATTTCAGGTGTGCGCGCGCAGCCGCAGGCACTCGAGAGCGTACTGCTTCAGCGCTTGCTACCTGTGGCCACAGCTATCCGGCATCTGCTCCAGTACACCCCCGATATGGATGTGCAGGTCGTGCAGGCTGATGGTCTTATGACGCTGTTGTTTGTGTTGGACCACGAGACACAGCCACAGGGATTCTCATTTGCGAGCGCACCGCTGCTACAGCTCCGCTGCATGGAGTGCGTGCAAATGCTGTCGTTCAGCGGCAAGTGCATCGACCCACTGGCGACGGTCGTTCCTCCGTTTATCAAGAGCGCGTTCCAGGTGGTGTACAGGAACCTTTCTCGCACAGAGGCTTCGACGGAAGGTCAGCTGGCCCGCGTGACGCTCCAATTACTTGGCAACCTGTGCCTCATCCCTGCCTGCATTGACAACCTCGTGAAGGGAATGGACCCCGCTAGTTTATCGAACTTGCTACCACACGTGTGGTTGGGCGACTCAACGGAAATGCAGCTGCTGCTGTGTTTGCACATGATTCCGCTCAAGCGACACACGCAGGCAGCCACCGAGTTTGCGAAGGCCGCAGTGAGCTCGCAGCTTGCGGCAGCGTTGCTCAATTTGCTTTCCACGCTCGTGCCCAAGTCCAAAATGGGCGAGAGCACCACGACTAAGCAGTATGCCGCTCGTTTCCTCTCCGTGCTGTCATCCAACCCCGGCAGCGGTGGTGCCATCTCGAGCTTGCTGATCGCGTCCCGGGTCTGGGAGACCCATGGTGATACAACTCAGGCCACGTCTGAAGACCTCCGCCGTCTGCTGATGCCCCCGCACGCACCCGCATTGCTCAAAGCGCCCCACTCTAACCCCAACAAGGTTGGCTAAGCCAATTTGAATAGAGCGCCGCGAGATAAACACAATTGTAGCAAGATAACGTATAACTCAAAAGCATTTTGATGTCAAAACTGAAGCGCTGCAGTACGATTGAGCGCGACGTCGTGGTCCCTGATACGCACAAACTCTACTTCCTATCCTCCGGTCCCAGCTCGGCATCAAACAGCTCCAGAATCTCGTTCTGGATCTCGACTGCCTTGTCCTCGTTCCCACTCGACCGGTAGGCCTCCGCCAGGTTGTGGTGCGCCATAATGGTTTCATTGTGCGCCAGGCCTAGCACCTGCTTCCGCACACCCAGCACTTCCTCGTACAGCTCGATGGCCTCGTTGTACTCACGCGCTTCCTTCTTGGCGTACGCAAGATTGTTTTTCGCCAGCGCCGTCAGTGAGCTCGAGGATCCGACCTTCTTCTCCAGCAGCTCCACCGCCTCACTCAGCGCAGCGAAGGCCTTCTCTGGTTGCTTATTCTGCCAGTGGATCACACCCATGTTACTCATACTAAGCGCAATGTCAGGGTGACCTGGCTCGAGAATGCTGCGGCGGGTCTTGAGCGACTCCTCGAAGCACTCCAGCGCGCGGTGCAGTGCACTCACACGCTCCATGCCAGCGTTCGAGATCGCGAGCGAGCGATACACGAGCCCCAGATTGTACAGCGTCGTGGCGAAGGACGCGTGCTGCTCGCCCACGCTGGCCTTGTACGTCTGCAGCGCGAACTCGTAGGCCTCCACGGCCTCCTCCATCTGGCCCAAGTTCTTGTACATGAGTGCAATGTTGGTCACCGTGCTCGCATACACTGGGTGGTTCTCTCCAAAGTGCGACTTGACCAGGTCTCGACACTGCAGCCCGGCGTCCAGCGCAGCCTGATAGTCTCCAGAGCTGGTAAAGTCCATAACTCACGTTAGAGACGTCGGTTGAGAGCGATTCAAGGCTGCATCGACAGCTCTTGCACTGCTTAATCAGTCTGCAATTGCACGTACTTGTAGGCATCGCGGATCTCGCGCTGCATGCCGGCGATGTCCTGCTCCACCTGCACGTAGCTGGTCTGCGGCTTGTTGTGCAGCACTTGGACGCTGCGTTTGGGGGGCTCCGCACCGGAAGACGAGGAGCTGAAGCGAACTGCCAAGCCATTGGCAGACGCGTGCAGAGCAGAGGACCGAGCGCGGCGGCGCAGTGCAGCGGAGGCAGCCAGCAGAACACGACGCTGCATCATGATGGGCGAATTCGGTGGCGTGGTCTCTCGGCCGCAGATTGAGTGTGTGTGGCACACCGTTTCGGACTTAATACGGATCAGCTCTGATTGGTTCGCGATCTTCAACGTCCGTTGGCCCCGACAGCCACGGCCTATGAATGTGCTTGCAAGTTGCAAGGCTGCTAGGCGTGATGCGAACGTATCGATGGGCAATGTCATGAAGCTTGAAATGGGATCCCATGGATGACGATTGATAGCGACAACTCAATGCCATGAATACTATCTTGAGTCATGACAGCAATTATTCTAACTACTTTTTCAGTGATTGAAAAACCATAATCACTACTTATTTCTTCATCGATTTCAATTCCCGGTCCAGTCGGGTACCAGAAGAAGTGTTACAGGGTAAAAAAATCGGATTTTCGTTGGGAAGAAGTGAGCATGACGCAGCCAGGGCTCCGCACAATTGAATTCTCGAATTGATACTTTGCGAAGCAAATAAAAAATGTATAATTCAAATAATCGCGAGCATTCTCTCCAAGGTGGCTCCTGATAACTTCTACTGTGTACACACCCCACAACTCCCTGTTGATTGCGAGAGACATCACCGCTTGCAGTCGACCGGGCACCATACTTTTGCGCAAGTCAGTAAAGACGTGCTTGGCGGCAGAGAAAAACCGCTCGCACTCATTCGACGTCGTTGGAACGGAACCAACGTCCATGTTGCAGCGGCCTGCCGTAGCTTTAGTGTCCGAGGAAGCCATAGACTCACCCAGTCTCCTTGTTACAGTTTCTACCCTCGTTCTACTCAAGAACAAGACCACCCCGTGAGATATTCGATCTCTGGGTTTAAAGAGTCACATGGTCTTATTCTACACGCTACGTTTCAATATTTAAACTGTATTCTTCTTATTTACAGCCGGGCCGACTACTTCGCCCGACCAAGATGGTGCCACTCCAATCCAATGTGCTTTTTATTTTTTTAAATATGAAAGCGAAAATTGTGTTTAGGCAAAATTGACATTACGAACGGAATGCAAAGTGACGAATACGTAAAGTGGGTCTCTCGAGTTAGGCTCTAGTTTAGGTCCCATACTGCATGTCCTCCATGCGCTCCGCGGCAGCAACAGCATGTTGACAATGCAGATCCATCTTGTTCACCAGGCGCAAGCCCATACAGCCGATGGATCGCTTTGCCGCACGCTTCAGTATCGCCATTCGTGTTGCAGCGATCGTCCCATGAGGACGAGTTGCCATCAGCTCCTCGCGAGGCAAGGTAAGGTCGGCCTTGATCTTGGCCGTGAACACACACTGAAGCACCCTGCGGCGAAAGCTCAAAAGCGTGTTAATATGTTAATGCATTTGAAAATCAAAAATGCTGCTTACCTTCAATTGGGTTACACAGCGGGGAGTATGGGGCTAGCCGCAACAGCACCATGTCGTCACGCTCTGCGACGCGCTCTTCGGTCCGGTTATGAGCGGGGGCACTATCGAGAACAACAGCGACTTTTTTGCTCTGGAAGTGCTCGAGGTAGGTGGACGAAGGCTTAACTTTCTCGTAGATTTCGTCGACGAAATCAGCGTTAACATCCATGCGAATGCTGCCACACTGCAGGCGGTAATGCACCAGTTCTACCTCCGTCGAAACAGCGCACTGCACTTGCAGATTGTGACCGTTGATGGGGAGGCCAGCACGACCGTCGCCCGTTCGCTCTTCTTGACGTTGGCCGCGTTTGCAGTACACATTATAATTGGTTTCATCGTAGTACACAATGAAGTCGCCCACATCCATGTGCGTCCGCAACGCTTTAGCGAACATCAGGTACTTGGCGTTGTTGTTGCATGTTATCGGCTCGACGCGGACCCAATTAATTAATATAAGTAACACGTTAGATTTCATGCCTTTGAGCATAGCATAACGAGTAACCTTGCCTGCTTGGTGGTGTAAAGCTTGCCAACCAGTTTTTTGCTGGTTGTCGATGTGCTCAGCTCCACGCCAAAGTCAAACCGCACCATGTCCTTCATTACATTGAGGGTGTAGGTGCAGTTCTCGTCGAGGTACTCGTCGAGAGCAGCCTCGATCTCCGGGGTGCACTTGATGCAGGAGCGTCGCGCTCCACCGCGCGGGCGCAGCTCTACTCGACCCTCACCTACGACTCGACGACCTGTGGTCGAGGGGATACCGTTATGGGCGGCCACAAGCATCCAGTCGCCGCCGGTTTGATAAGAACCTTGTAGGCGAGCTCGGACGAACACTGGGTGCGGGGTCGTTGGCATCTTGGGGCGGCGAGAGGCTTGATTTGGCTGCGGCGCTTGCGTGTAAGGCAGAATATTGAAAAGTAAGTAGGAGCGGACCTGCAGCGGATACATCGCACAAGATTTTTCCGCCCATGGCTAGCCAAGAAGCACGCGAAGCGGTTTTCGCGCGCGCGCTCACTAACGAAAACGGGTCTGATTTCGCGCGCATACAGGATCCTCGACCCACCTTGCACTACGCTTAAGCCACTTTGGTCTCCGGAGAGACGTTTGCTCGGCAGATTCATGAAGTGGCAAAACTTGTAACGTAAAAGTTGAAATTACTATCTGAAATATGTTGGTTACTTCACCACATTGGAGTGGAGTGGCACCATCTTGGTCGGGCAAAGGTGTAAAGCATGGGGACACTATCTACTATATTAGAGCCCAGTCATATGCATAATCAATGACTGTGACGCCAACTACTGCTATCTACACAGTTGCCAGTTCAAGATAACCATACTCCACGTCAAACTGACATGAAGTAGCAATAGTAGCGCAAATAAATGTTCAAATTGGACAATAAAAGTATATAGAAGTCAAAGTGGCCTAATACGGTCTTACCGATAATGACTGGTAAGCAGGGCTTCACTCGCATCGTCAGACTAGGCATACGGGAGCACCGTGCACTTGAGCTCATTCCGCAATTTGACAAGCCATGCCCAAGGAGCCCTAGCACACGCTCGCCGCACGCACGCGAGTCCTCAATGCACACCGCCAGGGTGAAGACTGGATACTCGTCGCTCACAACAACGACATTCCTCCATCGACTGCCCGCCGCATCGTGGAAAGCGGGAGTCCGCAGGTGAAAACTCGATGGGGCTCGCGAGACGCCAACATCAAGTGCACCCGTGAGATTGAGGAGGCGCTCGTGAGCTACCTCGAGGACAACTGCCTGCTGATGCTCCAGCGAATGAAGGACATGGTGCGCTTGGCTTCGGTGTGGATTTAAGCAAGTCCTTGATCAATCAGAAGTTCTCGGGTAGGCTCTACACTGTCAAGCAGGTACGATGACTAAGATTTAGCACGTTGACTAACCCATATGCACATATACTGGTGATGACTTAGAAACTTCTTAATTCTTACCTAATAATACAAAGTTAAATGGCATGTAACAGCAATTTTAGTCTGAGCTGAGCCCACATCGTGCAACAGTGACACGAACATTGGTAAGAGGAAGACGTTTGCGGTTGACCATCTGAAGCACATCGCCAAGGCGCTTTCATCGTCTACTACGATGAAACCCATTACAATTTCTACCGCGAGCGCTCGCAAGGTCGCGCACTGTGACGGGGGTCACACGCACCTTCGCCTCGGAGGAAGCGTTAACGCGCTAACCACAACAGACGCCTGGCGTCTCTGTTGTAAGTCGCTGAAGGCCCTGCCTTCCTGCTGTCTATAGTACCGAGTACCAAAGACTTGCGAACTTCCGGGTTAGTGTTAAACTGATTTATATTATCAACACTTGTATGGCTCTAACTACTGGTAACTATCTGCATACTGAACTCCTGTCTAAACTGATCTGCTAGCAAATGAGTGGCCCTCATTTGGTCTACTGCTTTAAGTGTGGTCTTGGCCTCAGTAAGTACGCCCCGCGTACTTAGTATCTCTGCGACTTACGCCACTGGAGTGGATCACCTCAACTATGTGGATCACACGATCTGTGTGGACCACACCACCCGTGTGGATCACACCAGAGAACATTGGTCTCCTCCTTTCACAAAGCCCTTTTCCAGGCAACGGCGCAGGCCAACGTGGCCCCGTTACACGCACCCAGAAGAAAGCGCGCGATGGTAAAGTTACCGCCACCCAAGGGCAAGAATTTGCTGATTCAGTGTGTTGTCTCCACACCGATAGGCTTGCTGCATTATCAGACCCATCGCGGGGGCATCACGATGGAGGATAACGCCGCCTTCGTTGATACTATCTACACAGCCAAGGGACACGACACCTACACTGAGCATTTTGCGGGAAAGCCATTGTGTTGGACAATGCACCAGCTCATTGCCAAACGGAGGATTTGGTGCATGACCGAGAAGATCTCATACTTCTGCGTCTTGCTCCATATTCTCTATTGTGCAACCCCATTGAAGGTGAGCTGCGTGCATCGTATATTTTTACAGCTTTGTCACTAACACTAATATTACATACCGGATGATGCAGGATGCTTCAACGTTCTGAAGGCTGCAATAAAGCGATACCTGACGCTTTCTCATAATGAGATACTCAACGCTCCTTTTGGTGAAATGCAAGAGCGGCGCCTGCAACTGCTGGAGAAGGCCGCTGAGAGCTGCCTGCCGTGTATGGATCTTCGTCTCGTCTACGAGATGGCATTGCACTGTGCGCATGCAGTTGCCGCAGCTAAGCGCGGCGAGCCGATGGAGTATGGAATGTGATGCATGAGTGTACTGCGGCCTTGTAGTAATTTTCACTCATTTCTATTGTTAGAAATGTAGATAGAAATTGATTCGCAAAATTCACATTGTTCTGTACTGATACCGAGTAGTTTTGAAAAAGGTGTAGTGGTTCTAGCTGGCAAGGTGAGTGCGAAATGCAAAAGGAGCTGTCAACCCTCACTGCAGGCCAACTACACCTTTTCAACTTCAAAATGGCAAAAAGAAAATTCGATACGTCATAAGGTAAAATCAATATGACGCGATTAGAGAAGTGACTGACGCAGTTTTTTATATTATGCTCATTCGCCTACTAGCATGTCCTTCTCCTGGATAGCTAAAGCATCGAACTTAACGGTGTGCATCGCGCACTTGTGGCACAGATACGGGGTTATAGCTTCGTTGACGAGCAGGTCGGCAGCCATCATTAAGTATTCTTCTCGGTGTTCTTTAATTGTACGATGCAGCGGGACTTGTAGGATAGCTTGGCGGTGACGAGCGAGGAAGCGCTGAACCATAGCCTTGAACGTCGAGAAGCAATTCTTGATGGGGAAATTGCAGAACGAACTAGAGATCCGCGCGCGCCGAGCGTGCCGTTGATGGCGCTAACGGGGACCAACAGTTTTGGCGCGAGCTGTTCGTGCCTTTAAAACACTGCAGCATAAAGTATCCTTTCGTATCCGTTGCTTGTACAATATCAGTTTTATCAGCTGTTGTCATATTGATTTTACCTTATGACGTATCGAATTTTCTTTTTGCCATTTTGAAGTTGAAAAGGTAGCAATTTGCCTTGGCGACAATTTAAATTGGCAACATATTGACCAGCGAATTTGCAGACCAATTAAAAATGCGAGCTATTTTTTAGAAACTATTTTTTTACGGAGCCTGGGCGCGGTACATGTACAAACTTGTTGGACACCTATGAGCTCAACAACGGAGTCACCAATGACTCATTGCCAATGAGGACTCATGCATCGGGATTCATGGACACCATCACCATCAGCACATATTACACCATGAATGCGGCACGCTCGCAGTGTGAACTTCACACAGCACGAAGCTCCTGGTTATGCAAAAGGCAACATCTTGCGTGCTTTGCAGTAAGCACACCCATGCTTACTTCGGATCGCGGCAAGCCAGCCAATGCCAAGATGAAGTGATGAAGGGTTTCTACAACGCAGATGACTGACCTCAAGCGCACAACTTGGAGGTGTTAAACTGTACAGCGCCAACCAGTGATTCTACAGCCAGAGACGGTTGCTTATTAATTTCCTCATTTTCGAGCTGAAGCCACCACCGCCATGTCCTCATCTCTGCCTTCACCACCAGGGGCCCGCCTCTCTGCGTACGAGTATCGCGCTGATGTTGAAGGCCATACACAGAGCGTCGTGTGCGAAGAGCACGAGGAGAAGTTGGCCTGCTGGTTGTTTATGCTGGTGGGCGTGGGCTACCTCTTTCCGTTCTCGGCGCTGACACAGCCTGTCGACTACTGGAAGATGCTGTTTCCCGACTACAACATCGAGTTCGCAATCACTTCCATCTACTTGTACACCAACTTGGCGTCCTTGACTTTCACAGTCATGTTCCTCGGCAATCTCCAGTACACTGGTCGCATTACAGGCGGCTTAATCGGTCAGCTGCTCGTACTCGCCTTCGTGCCCACGTCCTACTTTTTCCTGACAACGGAAAATGCCAACGCGATTGCAGTTCTCGGTGGCACGGCGGTGGCGGCGGTTGCCACAGGCTTCATCGACAGCGCCACCATCGCACTCGTGTCGCATTACCCGCAGCGTGTTCAAGAGAGCTTCCAGTTAGGCATCGGGCTGAGCACGCTCATCGGCAGCCTCTATCGCGACCTGACCAAGTTGGTGTTCCCGTCCGACCAACTTTTGGCATCGTCGCTCATCTACTTTTACACGGGCGCGCTCACAATTGCACTTTGCATTGGCGCATTTTACAAGGCCATGAGACTGCAGATCACGAAGAAGTACCTGCTCGGGGAAGGAGAGAGCACTTTCAAGCAGCACCCCCCTGCACTTACGGACAAGCGTCAATCTGAAAGCGATTTGCCTAGTGTTGTTGGTCCCGCACCTACCAAGCTGTCAGTCCTCAAGAAGGTGTGGCACTTGGAGGCACTTATCCTGGTAGTCTACCTCACCAGTCTGTCGGTTTGGCCGCCACTCGTCACGGAGATCAAGACGTACAATTTCCCGTCACTTCAGGGGAACGGGTGGTGGTCGCTGATCCTGCTCACTCTCTTTGCCGTCAGCGACTGCATCGGACGCTTCATCGTCAATCACCGCTTCGGCCTCACGCCACACAACGTCTGGGTCCCGATCCTCGCGCGGTTCATCCTGGTCCCGATCATCATCGGCATCGTCAAGGAGTGGTGGCTCCAGAGCGACATTTGGTCTGTGCTCAGTGTTGTGCTCCACGGATTCGGGAACGGCTACCTCGGCACCATGGCCATCATTTTCGTGAGTGAAAGCGTGCAACCGGACGAGCAGCACCTCATCGGCCCTTTCACGAGCTTCTTCCTCATCTTGGGCCTCGTCCTCGGCTCCACCGTAGGACTCGCCCTAGACACCCTCTTGCTCGGCTAACATCATTGTTTTCTGTAGCCATCTAATACTAGGTCATTCAATAAAGTACGATCACCAATTCAACAATCCCTTGGCGAATCCTTTGCAACATGTTCGTGAGGCTGGGACGTCTCCATCGGCTCAAGGCTGCGCTTCCACGAGCGTCTCGCTCGGCGCGCAAGTCTTTGGGCCATGCGCGCGGCTTCTCCAAGAAGGCGCCAGAGCCGCGAGCGCCCGTGCGCCCCACTAAGCAGATGGTGCTCACGGAGCTCAAGGAGGTGGGCAAGCTCATGTTCGGCGGCCTGGCAGTCACGACGGCGCTCATCGCGTCCGGAGGCTTCGTGATCGAGACGGTCAAGGCCATGAACCCCATGGACCCACCGGGTTTCATGGTGCAGGTCGCGGGGCAGGACGGAAAGCACGTGGACGTCCACGTGCAGCGCCGAGGCGGCGGAGACGTGACGGTTCTGTTCGACGGCGGCGTGGGGGAGACGTCCTTCGACTGGGACAAAGTGGCGGTCGAAGTGGCCACGTTCGCGACCGTGGTGAGCGTCGACCGGCCGGGGCTGGGCTTCTCCAAGCCTGGCGCTCAGCCACGAACGTCCACGCAGATCGTGGACGAGTACAAGCAGATTCTCGACAAGTTGAATGTGACGGGGAAAGTGGTGCTCGTGGCACATGGAGCGGGTGGATACAACATGAGGTCGGTGGACAATTGACAGGAGCGCAGTGGAAGAGCTGCTGATGTTGGGTTTCGGGTTTTGTAGGGAGCTGGCGGAGGAGCTCAAGACGGCGGGAGGGCACAGCCCCAAGTGCGAGGGACTCGTGCTTGTTGACGCCTTGCAAGGTAAGCTGGTGGAGAACTGGTGGGCTCAAGCCCATGTGCTGATGGGTGTTTTTGGTGCTGGCTCTGGTAGAGAACCTGCGTGGCGAGCTGGAGAGCGTGTCGGAGGTCGTACACAAGTCGCTGTCGGAGATGGACACCAACGGCGAGATGGTGCTGCGTCTGTCACGCCTGGGGCTGATTCGGCTGATTAACGTGGTGCAGCACGCCAAGTCTGTGGCCAAGTACTCTCCTGCTGCGCTGCCGTACGTGCAGTACTTTTCGCCGTCACCGGCACACCGTGAAGGTGCACTGCGCGAGAACGAGGCTATCCCGCAGACGGAGCAGCGCTTTAGGGACGCTGCGTCGGGAACCACACCGTTTGAGTTCCCGTGTGTCGTGCTCTCGCATGGCAAGGCTGGTATGTTTGACAGCATGAAGATGCAAGCAGGTGTGACCCCGCAAACGCTTGCGGATCTGGAGCGCAAGTGGCTGGATGCTCAGATCAAGCTGGCACACACGGTTAGCGAGCGGAGCGTGCACCTCGTAGTCAATGATGCGGGACACTGCATCCACCACGAAAAGCCGGAAGAGGTCACCAAGGCTGTTCGTGCGCTGGTGGATGAGATCCACGGGGATGTGGACGAGCACCGTGGTCTCATGTCGCTCACAAAGAAGGCCTAATTACTCAAGGCTGAGCAACAACATATAGAAAGCGTGTCTCCCCACACTCAATAGACAGCATTAACTGCGTCATCTCGTCCTTCTTAGTATGAAGTACAGGGGACATCATGTACACCTGAGTGAGTCAGCGCCACCACCGGCGTGTCCCTGATGTCTGAAGATCAGGCGCTGGCTCCAGCGTTCCTGACCTCCGTTTTTTAAACCCACAATCAAATACAACACCCCACCCCATGATAATGCTAGCATCGCTGAATTCTGGCGGGGTAATGTACGAACACTTTATATTTCATTCGTTGCCACCACCACCTCGACCAGCAACACAGGAAATCAACCTGAAAATGACGGCGCGCCAAGCCAAGCGGAAGGCTACCGTCATGACTGCCATCCTACTGATGCTGGCTATGCTGACAGAAGCCAGCTTCGTGGACCTGTACCAGGATGCAGACTTTGAAAACAAACTCACGAGGGTCAAGGACGTGGCCGTCGATGTTTGCTACACTTTCGAGTGTGACGAGCTGGATACCCTGGACAACAGTATCACGTCGGCGAAATGGCACGACCTGCCCGAGACGGGCGACTTTTTCGCAGGTGGAGATGCCATCATAACATTTTACACCGATCAAAACTGCAAGGGACACAACAAATCGTGGAAAATCAAAACGCAGAGCAAGGATGACATGTATTTTCCCGATAATTTCCGTCTGGATGGAATCAACGACGCCATTTCATCCTTCAAGGTGATTAATGCAGGGGGAAACGCTGGCGTGCTATACGCTTGTGCTTCGTCAGAAAGCCTTGCCATTATGAATGCAACCATTAATGAGAATAGTGGGCGTTAACAATGCAGTGAAGAGCAGGAACACTACGCTTTAAGTGGTGAATGCAATCTTGGCTAATCAGCAGTAATGATTTTCCTTGGCTTGATTTATGCGTATATACCAGATTTCTACAGAATCATTCCCACGGGTTTGCCAAGAATCAGACTAATTTTCGCACACAGGGGATAAGGAGCTACTTTGGGGTAGCCGTGGTAGTGTGCAAAATCAAGTTGTATTGGTGGATAAAAACATTTTACCACCATCAATTCATTGCCCAGTGTCAGTGGGGCAACAAGACCCGCAGTGATACCTCCATTTGCTCTTGTGTGATACAATTTCCACATCAACAACGACAGCAATCACTCCAAAATGACCTCCAGGAAAACCCAGCGGAAGACTTTCACCATCACGGTCACTATGCTTCTACATGTAGTTATGTTGGCCGAAGCTGGCTATGTGGATCTCTACCGAGACGCAGACTTCAAGGACAAACTCGCGAGGGTGAACGACGTGATTGCCGACGCCTGCTACAGTTTTACATGCAAGAATCTGGACAACGCTATCACGTCTGCCAAGTGGCACGGTCTTCCTGAACAGGGCAGCTTTTTCGAAGGTGGAAACGCTGTCATTACGTTTTTCACAGGCAAAAAATGCGATGGGGGTGAGAAGCACTGGTACATCAACACGCAAAGCAAGAAAGACCTGTACTTCCCAGAGAATTTCCGCCTGGATGGGATGAACGACGCGATTTCTTCGTTTACGGTTTTAAATCGAGGCGTAGATGCTGGTATGATGTACGTTTGCTCTTTACCCGAAAGCCTCAACACCGTAAACACAACGAGCAACGAGGGAAGTAACTCCAATGTTAGCGACTATCTGTAAGAACAAGAACGCAAAAGCCGTTTGAGCCGAGCAGCGCTTTTTGAATATATTTTCAATGACGTTCACGAGCGCTTCGAGTTTTTGGGTTAAAAATCTTAGACCTCCTGCCCCTGTGTAGATTTCTTCACTTCATATCGTTGCGACAACGGGACCACACACCTAAAATAATACTAGTAGTATAGAGAGGGCAGACGAGTGGCTCAGTGAATAAGTTGTAAGCGATACCACATGAAATGGCTGCGTCGACACCATCTATTAAAGACGGGTACGCCTGGATATCAGGAAACAATCAGTATTCTCGAAGATCATTTTACCTTTTCGATTGAAGCCATCACCTCGCATTAATCTCTCCACTTTGGCAATGATTTGCCTCCGCAAAACTCCTCCGTGTATGCCTATCACTACAATTGTTGTAATTTTAATGCTCGGTGCGATAGTTCGAGCCGGACACGTGGACCTCTACCGGGATGTAAACTTCGAGCACAAGATCACGAGGGTTAAAAGCGTGCAAACCGATACGTGCTACAACCTTGGAGAGAACCCCCTCCCAACACTCACACTCTAACAATAACACACTCACTGTACTCACAGCACCCACGATCGTGTGATGCCACCCAGATTTGTATCATCATCACCACAGCTTTGCCTCCAGCGCAGACGATTGGACCAGAACCACCCGTTTTATCTGGGTGAGTGTCCTCCTCCATTTTGACCAATGTAAGAAGCGTACGAGAGCTAAATTTGTCCAATCAAGCCACTAGCTTGGCATCGGCTGCGGCACTTTCGATACCGTCCCCCCCCCCGCCGCCGCCACCACCATGACCTCGAAGCTGCAATGGGTTGCGATCGCGCACCACCTACCCAAACACGACTCCGAAATTCTCATGCAATCATTCGCCCCGTTCAAAGTCACCAAAAGCAACCTCAGGCCTTGCAATATCTGCACGGAGATCACACCGCACAACAAACGCTCCCAACTTCTGAATTGCACCTCATCAACGTGTGAGACTGCATCTCCCTACACCCGCTGTCCGTGGTGCGGAAAGCTGGAGACGTGTGAAGCTCTGAAGATTGTGACGCTTGCTGAAGTTGGCTCACACGTGACGCAAGTGCGTCCTCCGCGGACTTCACGTTGGACAGAATCCATGAAAGCTTTCGCGCGGGAGCTGGAAACGCAAGGTCTCAATCCTTCTCGCATCCGTCACGGCATGATGCGGCGTATCGACCTGGACGCGCAGAGCTTGCCGAAGTTGTCTACAGTCCAGCGCTTTGTTGGCAACTACAAGAAGCGACACCTTGGCTTTAATGACTACCACGACGTTATCGTTGCCAGTGTTATCAATGCTGCCTACACTGGGGACGAGGACGATCACGTGGGCTTCACGTTTGCATGGCGGGATAGACCCGACGGGAAGCCGCATGTTGGCAAAGGAACTGACGATGACCCCTTCATGCTAGGCCTGACGTCCAAGCGGTTGTTGCAGTCAGCTGCCCGCGATCCAAGCACCTTTGTGCTACATGTGGATGCTACATTCAAGCTAAACTCGCCGTACTATCCTGTCGTTGTGGTGGGAATCTCCGATCGTCTTCGATCATTTCACCTACTGGCGCTCTTTATCGTCTCGCAGCGCACAGAGGCTGTCTACGTGGAGTTGCTGGCAGCGCTGCGGCGTATATTTTACAGGGCCATGGGTGTGCAGCTCAAGGTGCAATTTGTAATGGCAGATGCCGAGGCAGCAACGTATACAGCGTTTGAAAGAGTGTTTCGCACGGATAATGCCTATACACAGTTGATGTGCTGGTATCACGTAGTGGCTAAAGTCTACCAGCACACGAACAAGCTCCCTGCATCGCTGAGTGCGATTGTCATGCGTGACGTATTCGATATGCATTTTTCGCGTGGGCAAGCAGAATTCGACCAAATCAAGCAGGCAGCAATCCATCGATGGTCAACTGAACCTCTACTGGGGAACTTTGCAGCATACTTTGCTAAGGTATGGCTTGCGGGGCGCGCAACCCGCTGGCAATGCTACTGGACTCCTTGCGGCTACGCAAAAACAAACAATCCATGTGAGCAATTCAACAAGGTGCTGAAACGCGATTACACACACCGTCGCCGCCAAAAGGTTGGAGCTCTTATCACCTTGCTGCTCTCTTGCTGCGCTGTTGAGTCCATGAAAACGACACCCTTTCGTCAGTCACCAGCAGCACAATCGAGGCTTAAATCGCGTACTCGCGAGATGACGAGAACGGGGAAGGTGTCGGAGTACGTACCGAAGAAGACCTCCATTGCATTCCTCGTCGATGATCCTCTTCCGCCTGCTGCCGACGGAGTGGTTCGAGTTGTGTCGTCACTCTGCGCACGTGCTTTTGAAGTCGAGGTCGGCAAGACAGAAGAGAAAATATTAGTTTCTGCACAAGAAGGGGCTCACACCGGTCGCATGGAGTTGAAGGGTATGTCGCTTACCGGATGGGAGGTTGACATCAACCTCCGTAGCTGCCCATGCAATTACTTTTTCAAGTTTGCGCACTGTATTCACTTGGGCTATGCGCTTCGACTCCGAGGTATCGCTGAAAGCGACGAGCGTCAAACTCTCTACTACCGTGGCCCGAAACGCTCAAGACGAGATAACGAATCTCTTCCTGGACGGCCTACATCAAACAGGCACGCATTAGACAAACACTAAGAGTTAGCAATTCGCACAATCATAATTAATCTCACAGCTCAGGCGCTTTCCATTTACCTCTTCTCGCGATGCCCGCTACGTCGCAGCTGACGTCCACGCAATTGCCAACGGTAGGCTGCAGTAGCTGTTGGTGCCCATGGTGCTGCGCTCTGTCGACAGCAGCAGCAGCCTCTTTCTATTGAAGGCACTTCAGCATACCTCTCGAGCACTGCGAGCAGTCAGTGCTTCCTGGTTCGCCTGCCGCCAAGTAATCATGCTGTACGGGGGCGGCAGGGACCCTTTTCCGGTCGGAGACAGCGTCCATGATTTCCGGAGCGGTGCGCCTGCCGCAGTGCTGTCCGAGGCGGGGGTCTCCTCTCCCTGTCGGCAGAAGCTGTCTGGAGCGGCGCGCCTGCCGTCGTGTCTTCAGGGGGCGACGCGCCTGCCGCAGTGCTGTCAGGGGTCTTCTTCATGGCTTCCGCCTTGTTTCTGCTGTGTTTAAAAGCTTGCTCCAGAGGGATGAGCTATGTGGTCCACAACAACAAGTGTTGAATTTGCAGTGTGACAACGATCCTTTCTCGTGTACGGGTGCCACGAGCACATTGCGGGTGGTGGAGTCCACATTCAGGGGTGTTTTGAGTATTCTCTTAACCTTGGATGCTTCGGACTGGATGACAGTGTCACGTCGGCTAAGTGGGGAGACCTCTCTAAAACGACGGTTAGCTCCAGAATGGATCAAATACGGAACAGATCAGATCCCTGAACAGACATCTGTTTCCGAATGATCTAATCTGAGATCTGAAAATGCGTGGTGCGAATGATGTATTGACGTGCTTCGCGCTGACGTTGGCCGGCGTAAATGAGCTCAGTCTGAAATATGGACGAGCAAGCGGAGGCAAACAGCGTATCCGGTGCCCAAGGCGTGCGCCTACAGACCGATGGTGGTGTCGTTGCGCAGAACTCTGGCCGCCAAGAGCGGACGACATGCTTCTATCGTGACTACAAAACACCTGTGCGTGGGCATCCTCAAAGAAGGTCGTGTACCGCTGCTCCCAGTTTCGTCAAGGCTGTCGCGGAACCATGGAGTACGTTGTCGCCACGATGGACTACTCAAGTGTGCGCCCCCACACGTGTCAGAACGTTTTAGTTGCAAGCTCCATCGTCGATGTCACGGACGAGATGAAAGCTCGTGCTGACGCTCTTGCGACTGAGCGCGTTGCTCTGCCTGCACGTCAAATTTGGGAAGAATTGAGGGGCTCGATCTACAGTGCTGATAATGCAAACGTCGTTCGCGGGTTTTCTGAGGAACAAGGCCTCCGGCGTGTGCACCGCGCTAGAAACCTACACTTTAGTGGCGACGTACACGGTGCTGTAGAAATGCCACCGCTTTCTTTGGCACTAAACGAAGCAGCGTCTTTTTTTCAGTTCCACTACGTTACAATCAACCGCCAAAATTTGAACAAGCCTACGAGGCTGTTGGGCTGGGCACACCCATCGCTAGACTTTGAGACCGCATTAATGGACGCCGTACAAACCCAATTTCCGAACGCGATCGTGTTGGGCTGCCTGTTTCACCTGAAACAGGCGCTCCGACGCGCCATGAAGCGCTTTGCCATTCCCGAGGAAGAGTGCGTCATTGCCATGACGCATGGGGGTCCTCGACATGCTGACGGTTATCGAACCCGCTCAAATTGAGCAGGGAATTAAGTGGGTCAAACGAGAAATTCGACAGCGCTGTGCGGAAGCTAAAATTCTCTACTCGAAGCCTAAGTGGCGCGGCATTTGGGGTTATTTTACCCGTGCGTGGCTAGAGCAGTATGAAGTTGACGTGTGGAATGTGTTTGGGTTGGACAATCAGCTCATTGCCCGGACTAACAACCAACTTGAACGGTTCAACAGAGAGCTCAATGGCCGTTTCCCGACACCTCGTCCCTCAATGACAACGTTTGTTAGCGTCATAAAGGTTCTCTCTGCTGAATACGTTCGACGCCTTGCTGATGTCCCACGTGAACGTACACGCCGAGCCCCGAGAGAGACCATTCAGCTTTCTGTTCCTGTTGAGATCCCAGCCAACATCGCGGACGACTCGGACGACGATTCACTCGAGGTTGAGGAGCAGACTTCTGACGACAGCTCGGATGATGAACAGACCGTCTTGACTGCCGTGCTGTAGTGGCTACGCTAACTTGTTCGGTGGTGTACTAGGAGCCTAGCGATAGCTTACTATTTGCATATATCGATCGTAAAAAAAATTTGACAGCAAAGCCTGTTCACTAATCTGATCACCGTTCCTGTTCATAGAGCTGATCCGTTCCGTATACGATCCAAAAAAGAAAACTACCAAAACGACCTCCAAGGGCGAAACTTCCATCATTGCATTCTACACCGACCGAGGCTGCAATGCAAAACACAAGGGGTGGCGCATCGAAACGGAGAGCGATGGTGATTACAACTTCCCGACGGATTTTCGTCTCGACGGAATCAACGATGCGATTTCCTCTTTCATGGCGATCGACACAGGGGAAATCAACAACGAAGAGTACGTTTGCCCAGAGTCTGATACTCTCAACACGGTAAACGCGACGATCAGCACTGAATGAAGAGGTACAACAAGACACAGTGCCGTTGAAGCTCTGTAGGCCCAAATTGCATGTCACGATACATTACACCAAACACTTTCGCGCTGCAATAGCTCACTACACAAATGCATCCGCTCTCTAACCTCTCTTCATTGGAGTGACTAAGGATGGTGCTTTAAACGTAACCTTCATAATTCCGCACTCAATTTGCGTGACATTCGGCAACGATGGTTTTACAATGTGGTCATCTCGCTCCCAGGCAAGGTCTCAAACTGGCGGTCGATTCATTCATTGAGTCGTTCCGACTCACTTCCAAAAAAGACGGATCGACTTCAACATATCTTTTGTCTGTGGTCCTAATTGGACATGCGTACTAGCGAAGAAGAGATTCATTTCACGCTGCGGTCCCCACAGTGCAGCGAGCGTGAGCTTTAAAACCAAACTTGACACCGGGCGAAGTCTGCTTGGGCACCAAGCTGCACCAAACGCGATGCAAGCCATTTGTTGTCTATTCTAATGTGTCGAATTTTGACTTTCACATCAAGGTGACTGACGTAAGTTCACTTACGCCTCGAGACCACTACTACTATGTAGAATTTTATGTGTCGTACCACCGTGGGTCTCAATGAAAAGAAATAATCGATAAGAGTGGGGTGCTAGACCCTCCATTGAAACGTTACACAAACAGCAAAATGTTCTACGCGCAAGACACTAAGATGCAGCCGCATGAGCAGCGGCGCCCTCTTTGGCCCATTTTCTAAAAGTCGTAACGAGACTTGATGTTCTCCAGAATACTACGCACCAACCACCCGTCACCGTCGGTTAGCGTGTAGCTCTCATCCATCACACAGGTGGGGTAGCCGCTGGGCTTGTTCTTGGCCACGTACATCTCCGGCAATCCGAATCCGTGTCCCATCTCGTGCAGCAGAACCATCATCTCCTCGTCGTCCATGGTGTTCAGCATGTCGTTCACTTCAACGCGCTGGCCCCAGTCACCACCCGTGCCAATGGCGCCGTCTCCCGGTTTCGTCGACGGCCACAGCGACATGTCGAACGGCTTGCCCTTGCACGCACTTGTGTCCGCGCTAGCAGCCTGGCCTAGGTGCTTGTAGCACTCGTCGGGGCACTGGGGACTGCCTTCGGCGTCCAGAATCCCTTCGTAGATCGTGCCAAGGGAGTCGTCGCTCCAGTCCATGATCGACTTGTCGCGCACCGCGAAGCCAACGACGGTGATGTCAATCTTCTCGATCGGCCAGCAGTCGTACCCGACCAGCCAGCGGTTCCACAGGTTGATCTGCTTTTCGATCATGGCCTGGAACTTGGATGCCACCGATTTGGTCAACTTCTGGTCGTTGTCCCACCGGACGCAGTAGCTGAGCGAGCCGTTGTTGGTCACGAGCTGGTCGAAGATGAGGTTCTTGAATTCCGGGACGTATTCCTCCATCGTGTTCTTCCAGACCCAGTCCACGTCCTCGCGGGTGACAGACGTGCTCGGGTTACCAATGACGCATTTGCCACTGGCCGAAGTGATGTCTCCAAACGTGGCGTGGTCGCCCGAAGGTTCAGTCGATTTGCTGGAGAAATCTTGTGTTGTGGATGAGCCTCCTTGGGTTACCTCGCTCGACTCGAAAGATCCCTCAGACGGACTTTGGGCAGCGTTCGAGCTGTCTTCGCTCGTCTGGACTTCTTCATAGGATCCGGATTGAGTTGCTGATGCTTCAGTGGAGCTCTGCGTCTGGAACGAGATTCCTTCGGTCGCTTGGCTAGCTCCAAACGAATCACCTTGGGTAGGTGTGAGATCTGCCATAATCGGCGCGTCGGTAACTTCGGGTGCTGATGTCGACACAGGAGAAGGCGTGCTCTTAGACTTGTAGAAACACTTGGCTGCCGAGGTAACAGAGGTGCTCGCCGCAAGTGCCAAAAGTGCGACGGTCACCACCGCTGGTGCTGAGATACGGGAAGTTCGACGTGTCTGCATGGCGAAGAAATCGGTAGTGACAAATGTCGAGGGCTCGACTCGAGGCGCTTATCTGTGCTTCTACATGTATTAATATAATACTAGTAGTACTGTTCATGTGTTTCGCTGTACTTAAGTACCGTACAAAATAA
This sequence comes from Phytophthora foliorum, assembly GCA_024679135.1. Classification (NCBI taxonomy): domain Eukaryota; phylum Oomycota; class Peronosporomycetes; order Peronosporales; family Peronosporaceae; genus Phytophthora; species Phytophthora foliorum. The sequence continues at coordinate 26,371 of JAHWLE010000027.1, forward strand.
ATGCATGGTTTGCGAGGACCTCTACACAGATACTCTGCGACGATGTGCAGCATTTGATACATATGTCCCCGGCAAATTTGCACCTGTAATTAGCTATATACCTCGCACAGATTGTATAAATGTGCATGAGAGTTGAAGTGCATTTGCATCTATATGACACCTGTGTGGATCTTGCAACTCACAGTCCTTATTGGTCCACCTTTGCAAATTTGCCGGGGACATCTGTATTCAGATTAAGATAGAGTTGATGATCGGCAATGCGTGCGTCCACAAGCCGTCTACGCTTCAATGAAGGAAGAGAAACGCCCTTGTTTTGCCCAAAAGCAAGCGACAACAATAGGGTTGTTATTTAGTTGGTTAAATACTTAAAATGCATTTCCCGCAGTTAAATGCATATAAATAGCAATTAAATACGGATTAAATACTTTTGGAGTGAACGCAAATGGAGCAAGAACGCTAGGAGTATTTACGATGATGCCCGCACCGATAGGGCCGCGATCAGACCCCCCCCCCCTCCGTCGGGCAGGCCGACATCTAGTACTGCCCGTTCAAGTTGACGTCAGGCCCCGGCGCCAAGCCGCAGCTCACGACGCAGTGCAAGTGGGAGACCAAGACCTACCAGACTGAGGAGATCTCGTTCATGGCCAGCCTTAACATGCAGCGTATCGTCAACGAGCCGACGCCCGACGCTCGTGTGAGCATGCCAAGTGTACATTTCGACGTCCGCTCAAGTATACATTTAGACCGACTCGCCGTATGACGGCGTGGACTCAACCATCACGGGCGAGCGTTTAGAGGAACTACTTCCGCGAGACGATGAACCCGTGGACAGTGTGGTGCGCGACGTCAAACTGTCGAAAAGCCAAGTTGCACAAGGTGGTGCTGATGGATTCGACGCGTACTAGGTGCAGCATGGGCTGCCCAACTTCTTCAACAGCAAGAAGCCCAACAGATCGATGAACGTGGACGGCGGGTCACCGCGTCTTTCACGATAGAGTGTTGTGGAGAGATGATGGGGGAGTGGGTGGAGTGAAGCCCCGCTGTAAGCAGGACCAGGTTTCACGTTGACGCATTGCGCAAGCTGCAGCCAACGACTTCCCTTCAGTGAAGTTCTGCGCTGTGGTCGATACCTGTGAAGTGATCTGCTTCTGGAGTTTTGGACCTCCCGACTGGAGGTCTGGTCGGCTTGCCAGTTGTCATCCAAGAAGCTCACAATTACATAAGTAGATGCACCACCTCCGTCAGACAGCCGAGTATTTAACGATATTTAACTATTTAACTCTAGTTAAGTATAAAACTATTTTACAACAACAGCAGTGACGCTTGCTTTTGAGCAAAAAACGTCCGAGTCCCAGCTGTGAATCACGCTCCGTAGTATCACATCATGGACGTTCCTCTTCACTGTACGGAAGCATTCGTGGTTGGACAGCGAAGAAACCGAAACAACCAGCCAGCGAGGTCCCGTCGCGTACGGACAGCAAAAAAAAAGTTATTATTCTGAAATAGTATCTCAACACAGACTGCAATTCGCAAAATCAGCCTGTTGCATTTTTCTTTACAGTGGAGATCGAGCCCATGGCATGCATAATACGTAGTCTACATATGTATTATGTAGTGGACATCCAAACTTGCACAGTGATATTGTGCATGCTTTCCATGAAGCGGTTCACTCGGTAACAGGCCAAAGCCATGAAGGTTCCTTGCGTGGAAAGCAAGGTGCCGAATGGCAGCCCCACAAGGGATGGATCGAAGTGGAGCCAATGAAATCTGTGCCGCGAGCCCTTACATTTTTGATACGGGCTTTAAAACACTTTGTGGGACTTATTTTTTTTCTCACGACCACAAACAGCGACTTGACGGGTGGAGGAGGAAAACGCAGCTGACGATGAGCACCGTTGAACAAAGAAAACGTCAGTGACATATACAGTTGTGCCCCGTATTCGCCACCACTCACATCTAATAAACTGCAACACTTGATCAGCAGGACAACTGACATAATTTAAAAAGTTTTGTCCAAACTGATCAAATGACGGCAATTTGCTTGTGCAATGGGTGCCCATCTCCTTTCCAACAAACTTTATCAATTTCAGGGACTGATAAGGTCCACCCTGGCGAATACGGGGGGTACAACTGTAGTGTGGTTTGCAACCGCCGTCGCTCCTGCAACGGTATTACAATTTGACGATATATTTCTACCGTTGCCAATCAGCTGTAAAAGCAACGGTAGAATTAGAAATTAATTTAGACATATTACTGCATTGAAAAATCCCCAGTTCAAGAAGGCATTTCAGATACCCAGTCGAAGATCAAGCACATCCGTTGAATTGAATTGAACTACGCTTTCGCGGCAGTGAGGGTACATGCAAAACTCAATCATAGCGTAAAACTGTAACCTGATGTGAGAAACAAGGGACCTTCAGGCGTGCCTGATGCATACCTCTTACTGCTGCGTTGTTGGCGCGTACTCGGTGCATATCTCGTGCTGCTGGACCTCGCCGCTGCTCGGGCGTCAACAAGGGTTTTGGACTACGACAACTGCGTGTCGCTCAGACTACGAAGCCGGACGGAGGATATCTCACTTCGCATTGTGCAGTGAAGCACAGAGATTCTCCTGTGCGTCCAAGCTTTGTTCGTTCAGCTGCGACCTTTGTGATGAGGTGCCTTACAGATTCCAGAAAGTAGTAACCTTGAACACGAAATCACTCGGCTCGAAAAGGTTCGGGCCGGGAGGGCGTGTGTGTACCTTGTTTGTGATCCCTTTCTCGGTTCTTTCGGTAGAGCTACGCTGTGGACCCAGACGTGAGTCGGCCACACCAGCTACCTCCGATTCCAGATGTCTCCAAATGTACCCAGGCGGAGCTTGGCCCTCGCTCGGCAGGTCCCGGAATGCACGTGTCTTCGCCCGAAATGCCCCGGGTTTTCTCGTATATATACACGTCACTCTTCCACACAAACTCTTGTCCTCTTCTTTTCAGACCTTGGATCAGGTCTTGACGGCCTCTTCTTTCCTTCTACGGTTCCGGCTCAGAACCGCTTACTAGCCTCTCCACTTACTCCTTCCAGTTCCGGCTAAGAACTGCGAGACTCTTCTTCCAGCTTCTTCTCTTTGCGACCCGAGTCTGGGACGGACGGAACTTCCGGGATCCGGGAGCCCAATGACTCAACTTACAGCTTCTTCTCTTTGCGACCCTGAGTCTGGGACGGCTCTGTGAGTTATTGGTCTGGGATAGACCTGTCGTAATCCAGCGCACTCGCGTCACGCCGGGACTTCCGCGCACCACGCCTTATCTAGGCGAGATAAAACAAGACCGAGAACCACTATCCTGGGAACTTGCACCACGAAACCAGCAACTCCGGGAACCACTATCCCGGGATATTGCTCTGCCGAAAACCTCAGGGACGATCACCTTCCTCCCGAAAATACGAGACACCACCAAGCCGCCAGCGAAAACCAGAAGACCAGGGGGTGGGAATATGGAATAACAAAGCCCACCACGTCGAGACACGACAAACTTAGTCAAATGGAGTTGAGTTTATTTGGACTTCGCCTTACACCCGTCTACCACCTGTCTCACACGTGAGGCAATGCTAGTCGAGGCTGATCGAATCTCGCTTGTGGTCTACGGGGCAAATCGAACTCTGATTGAAATCGTACACATGCAAAACACAAGGACCTACTAAGCAAGGGCGTGCTCTTCACTATCTATGGGTACATCTTGAACTTGGCGAGAACTGACTGCGGGATAGTTGATTTGGGCGGCACCGAGCAGCAACTTCAACGAAGTGATGAACTATGATTGGCTGGACTCCAGCTTCCATCTTTGTGTCCGGCCGCGTCACCACGAATCCGGGCTCTCAATTGGCCACACAGCATTAGGCATCCGAATCTTGCCAGGCACGCCTCACCTGATTTGTACCCATGGACCGACCTTTCAGCGCGACCCTTCCCGGATGGGTTCCGGGACAATCTCCTGGGATCTGGGACCTGGGATCTGGGATCACTTCGTATCAATCCATAGCAAACAGTCTCCTCCTTCATCCACGAGCAACTTTGACTTCCTTGGCTGGGACCAGGTCTGGGCCGAAATACTGGGATCTGGGACCACGTCTTGGGCAACACATACTGTTGTACGGCAAATGTGGCCGCGAGCCAGTTCTGGTTGCGACCGGGCACAAAGGGCAGACTGGGGTCGGACACAGTCAGCGAATCACCGTAGGACTCCTGCCTGAGAGGTGGCTTTGGGCAGCCGAATGATGGATTCAGCGAAATCTTTCTGCGGACTTCATCACATCTTGATCTGCAGTATCTGTTCTGGTTCCTCGCGTTACTCTCACTAAGCTCAAAGACAGCGTCGTATTCGCGTGCAGGACTCTTTGTATGTCGAGTTCAGCAAACAACTCCCGTCTCAGTCGAGGCAAGATTGTACTGAGTTTAACCTGTGGCATAGTGCCCGGGATTTCCGAGTAATACATACCTGGTGTTCCCGAAGAGGCCGGCCACCGGGCCCATGGGCTGAGGCCCCGGGGTCCGAACCCAAGAACCTCAAGTATTCAGTCGCCTGACCAAGGAGACATTTCATACGACGTGACGACCCTGAATGATCAGACTATAGTGAAACCTAGTCGGCAGACCCCAGGATAACTGCAAGTCATAAGCGCTCCCCGAGACCAAAGACCCGGGAGAAGTCTAATGCAGTCTTACTTTTTTCCCCAAGCGCGCAGAACTCATTTCAGCCAACAACAAGCTAAGGAGAAGGCCGTGGCTCCGGTGATCCTCGCTTGAAGACTTTACCCCCAAGGTAACTCCATATCTCATTTGCCAGGGTTTCCCGGTGATTCCCAGGCAATTCCATATTTGTGTCTCACGGAGCGCGGTCTATCCTGCACGGGTGTATACGTTCCATATTCTTAGGGTCTTCCCCTGGGGTCTCTCCCGAACAATTAATAGCACTGGGTCATCGCCCCCGGAGTCGTCCTCCCGAAAGAACCAGTATATATTTTAGTAGCGAGTATCTCAGGCCGGAACTGTAAAAGGACAGAAGAGGCTGTTGTGCGGTTCCGAACCGGAACCGTAGGAGGAAAAGGGAGGCCGTCAAGACCTGGTCCAAGGTCTGAAATGAAGAGGACAGAATTTGTGTGGAGTGGAGTTTATATATCAAGAAAACCCCGGGGCATTTGGGGCAAGCCACGTGCGATCTGGGATATGTCGAGCAAGAGCCAAGCTTCACTCGGCTATATCTGGAAAGCACTCGAATCGGAGGCAGCTGGTGTGACCGACGTTTGTCCGGGCCCACAGAGTAGCCTTAGGAAGAACCCGAGGCAAGGGATCACAGGAGGGTGCACACACACACACACACACACACACACACACACACACACACACACACACACACACACGACTTCCATTCCGGGAGTTGCGTGATCTGAGTTCAAGGTAATCAGCGATTCTGCAGACACCTAGCCACACCTTTGTCTGTCGAATTACCCAGACGAGGTCCGCTAGTACCTCAGAATTACACAACTAGCCACCCGCGTACGTAAAAGTTCGACTCGGTAACCAGCTCCAATACCTCGAGCAACTTAGATACGTACGGGTAGAACGCCGAGTAAGCGGGTGTTGACAGCCAGTTTGTACTCCACCACTCTACACGGTATTAAAAGTCAGGAGGTTGTTCTTGGTGGCTGTAGTCATCCATTCACGCTTTCACAATCTCGGACACAAGATGTCAGAACCCTCCAGTCCATTCGGTGCCGCTGTTAACTCGAAACCTTCCACACCCAGCCCTTCGTCCCGACGTGCGTGTGTATTGATGAAAAGGAAAACACGAGTTCGTGTATTGATGGAATGGGAAAGGCGAGCTTTCGGTGAGGTGGTCAGCCGTTTAAGCGCGACTCTATATACGTCATCGTGATACAGGTACAGCATCGTATTAGTATCGTTGCTCCTTCTCAAAACGCAAGAACTCCTTCTGCTTGAACACGTAAACATGTAATCATCAATTTTGTATTATTCCGTTGCGCAACGGTAGAATTCGTACTTAAATTGTGTATACATTTAAAATCAACAGCTGATATTCATACCTCTTTGAATGAATATCTGTGCCGTTGCGCAACGGCACAGAATCATCTTGGTTATAGTATTGCGGCCTACCTGCACTAATATATATGTGTTCAGTCTGACTCTCAAATTCGCGCCATTTATGGTTTATCTGTTTATATGGGCGGGGCTTGACGGTCCTGAGCGGCGTTGAGGCGGATGCCGCGAATAAAGGGTCTTGGCCGCGCACACATACACCACTCAGAGCATTCTTCAGGACGCTGGAGGTACTGACGAGGTCTGCTCTTTTAGTATGTATACTACAGCGTATTATAATATGTACACACCTCTGCTGGAAGGATGAACGAACTAACAGCTCGTTTTTGTTTTGTTGTTGTACCAGTAACGAGCCTCCTAATGGAGACTGGAGAAGACAATGCTGGGGCCATGCCAGAGCGAATCCCATTTTCGCGTAAAACAGATACTTCTGACGTGAAAAAAGCAATAGCTGAAGGGCACAACGCGATTGTAAACAACGTACCGAGGTTTCCAAGGACAACATTTTCAACATGGCATGACTTTTTTCCTGTGCAAAAGACATACGAAGCAGATTTTCATCTGAAGTATCGCCGGAGGAGCTCTCGAAAAACAGCGACACACAACAGGTAAGTACAGCGAATGAATGGGGCGGGGCGTTCATTTGCCATTCCGTTGTTTATTTTCCACAACTAATATATACTCATCTCGATACTTTTTGTGTTAGGAAACAAAATGCCACTCCAATACCCGCAAGGTTTACGTACAAGTTCATCGATTTCCAATGTACCCATGGTTGTTTTCAAAGTCTCGGGGGAAACAGTATCGAGAGTCAGATGTACGCTACACAGAATGCCCTGCTCGCTTCACAGCTTCGGTTGAGAGGATATCAGACGAGTGGCTGATCTGCATCTTGAAAGAGGTAAAGTATTATTTTATTTACCATCCAATCCAAACTCTAATCCAATGTTGCTTGAATGCAGACAGCTACGCACAATCATTATACAGACAGCTCCGTGTCGGATCTATACTTCTCAGCGACTGATATAGTAGAACAATGTCCTGATGTTATCGAAGATTTGTCCAAAATACTTGATGTGCGTGCGAGCTCCAAGCATGTGACTGCATTTCTTTCAGATTCACTAGGCAGGTACACTCCTTTGATGAGGATCTACATAACACATCCACTAACAGAAGTTGATGAACAGGCAGAAATATTACAGCTCAACAAGCAAGTAATGTTATCCGCAAAATCGAAGGGAAGAACTGTGCTGAATCTCGAGTACATGAAATGCTTCGTGCGCTAGTGAATGGCGGATCAAATGATGCGACAGTACTCCAAGATCAACAAGGACTTGTCTGTGGAGTCATTATGCAGACTGCAGCACAAAAAAAATGTTTTGAAGAATGGGGGGACTGCTTACTTATGGACTGGACCCACGGGACAAACAATTTAGGGTTTCATTTGGGTAAGGCAATTGTTTTTTTTAAAGATGTGCGCAGGATCGGGGTAACAAAGTTTGCCCCTCGTGTAATGTGTGACAGGTTCTCTAATGGTGACTTGCCCAAGTGGACGCGGAATACCCGTTATTGATTTCCTGGCTTCAAATGAGAAGATGGTGACTATGACCCGTGTTTTTAAATTTTTCAAAGAAAAAAATCCGTCGTGGAGAAACGTGGGACTCGTGGCTCTACATTCCTCATGTGATTATTGTACTTGTTCCTCTAGGATCAAGTCGAACACGTAGTCACTAAGTTTTCCAGCAATATTTCTGAGAAATTCGGGGACGGTTGCCGGGGTTCTCGATCGAGACTTGTGATAGCCAAGTACTGTACTGAATTGTCGAAATATTGCTACTTGGTGACCTAAAATACCAGAAACAGCTTTATCGATGCGAGGTTTGTGGCCCAGCAATATCTTCAGTTGGTTCCAGTTCGACTCTAGCCGATTTGTGATAGTGTTTCCCGCTGAAAAAACAAACCCTCTAGCATGGTTAGCCCACATCACTAGACAAGTCCCCCAATTTTTATCAAAATAGCGTAGTACGGTCGAGCATTCACGCTTGCAATAGTTCGAGAAAGCTTCGTATGCTGATCTGTAAAGAGGTTCAGTTGGACTACAGTTGTATTCACACCAAGCAATCAGTCGAAAGATATCATTGCCCACACATGTACGCAGCATACCTGAACATCATGCTTCTAAACAATTTGATGATCTCGTCTCGCTGATCTATTTTCACGTTGTGCTTGCGCTGCCGTAAAACTTTTTTCCAATACGTTATACCATGGAACTGGCAAAGAATAATTCTAGCACCTGAAAGCTTAACTATAATGCCCTCCATTCAACAAAATCTTTGTCAATCGCGCCGTGGATTTGGGAAGTTTCGACAAGTTCATCGACACACACTATCAGTGATATCGACTGGACGTGCACATGCAGATTTTACTGTAGCAGAGGTCTTCCGTGTAAGTACATCATGCTTGTAGCACAGTGTGGACAAAAGTTTTCTTCTTTGCCGACGTCGGTAATTCCTCGACGGTGGTGCATGACTAGTGCGAGCAGTATACAAGCTGATCTTCAAAAGTCTGTTGATTGCCTACAGGCCGTCCGTGAAATTGGTAGTGCGAGAGCCGCAAACGGTAACGATATATCTATCGACAGCCTGAGAGATCAAAACGATAACGACATCGTTGATTTTGAGAATTGTGATCCTGATCCTTTTGTGAGCGATAGCAACGTCCAAATAATTATGACAGGCCCGAAACGCATAAAAGCGAAGAGACCAAAGGTACAGTACTTGAAAATGCGGCGTCTCGAACGCGCAAATATTGTGGTGCTGTCGTCGAATGAAAAGTATCGCTACGCTTCTCGTGTGTTTGAGCCTCTGCTAGAACGTATGGCTGAGTTATCAACAGTTCATTTTTACACCGAATTGAAAAGGTGCGAAGCTTGGGCTGTAAAGAGTTTGGGGCTGGAGTCTATCTTGATGTAGAAGACGAAAATTCAATTGACAAAAACAAATCTGACGGAAGTCTAAGCGACAATAGCATTATAGATTTTGAAGTTTGCTCGGCATCAGACATTTTACGAGAAGGTGTCACCGAGACCCAGCAATGGATTAAGAGCATACACCAAGAACCGCTGCCTGAGCCCATCGTGAAAACAAAAACCTGCCCTCCAAAACCAAAACAAGTGCTGGAATGTGATAGTTCTGCACACAGTAACTTATTAGATCATGAAGTGCCTATTGCCACCTTGCGGTTCCCTAAGAAAAAGCGTAACACTACGAGAACAAAGTGGAAACAGAGCCACATTGGGTCTTCAGTACAGAGGAAAGCCGTACGCGTTATGCCAACGGACGTTGACGTGAGCGTTAAGGACGTCGTACAATGGTGCCGCACAGCCACCCTTCCCCGCGCTTTGAATGTACTTGACATGTATCCTGTCAAACTTGACGAAGTATCCCACCGAATACACCAGTGTGAACGAAAGTATGTAGACCCAACAGACTCAATTCACAATTTTGTTGTTCCTAAAGTCCTGGTGTCTAGGATGCTGTCCGTTATGGAAGACTATCGTCGATCAGAAAAACGTCGATTCCAAACAGAAGGAAGCCATCAGTCACTACATCATGATTCCTCATTGGAAGAAGAATTGGTGATATCTGTCACATCCGATTACCCAACTTTCTGCGGTCAATTCGTTCGTCAAATAAGAGAGTTTCATGGCCTAAAGGTGACATGCAGAGATTGGGAACATGACATACAGTGGCTAGAACGGCGGTGGGACGCGATAGGACAGCCGCATCCACTAAAATTCGTGGGACTGTTTTCAAGAGAGGTCAATGAACATTTTGGATGGGTAGTATCACCAGGAACAAGGTGCCGCGAGTGAGCGGGTGATGTCTTAGAAAAAATGCGCACCCGGAGTCTCAATACTCTTTTCATTCTGGTGTCAAATCAATCATCGATCTCGCTCTCTCAAATAATTGGTTTTGTAGCTCGTGATACGATGTTGAACGACCAAGTCATCCACGTTTGCTGCCACGCGATATGTGATGCAATTCCTACTGCTACGGTGGTGATGTCCACCTTTGTCTTCGAGAGTGGATTTCCGCCGAGCCCTGTTGCGAGAGGGGCACCCAGAAAAAGCACCCCAATTGATATAAGCACTGTGAGGTTCGTAGTTCAGCCCGTCCATTTATCGGGTATTCACTGGGCTGTAATTGTAGTCGTTCTCGACTACAAGGTGCCTGGAATAAAGGTATTTTTCTATGAGCCTTTCTGTCGAGGGCAATACAAGGAAATAATGGAGGAGGAGAAGTGGAAAAATGGCTTGCTTCGGTTTATCGTCAAGTGGCATGAGGAAACACGTCCTGGTGAAGTCTTACCAGTGATAGAAACAGTCTGGGTAGACGGACCCCGTCAGCCACCAGGAACACTGTGTTTCGGAGCCCTTGTTATCGCTCAAGTTCACTCCATTCTCAACGACCCAGCCTATTTCCCTTCTCTTGGTACTGACCTGTCGACCGAGTATGTTAGCATCGTCAGGCTCCGCATCATGTGGATACTCCTTTGCCAAACCAATGAGCGATCTCGGCATCCCATCGTTGAAGGCGTTCGGTCGAAGATAACGGAGAACTTTGGCAGAATCTAAACAGCAACTAACGGGTTATTGTTGCGTTTTCCTAAGGCTTGGATAATGGTCGGTTTGGATAATGATCAGTGGGTTTTCTATACATGCTGCCAGCATGATTGCTGGTACCGGTACCGTGCTTTAGCAGCTGGTGAGCAACGCACCAGCATTGTCGCCAAATCGCTCTACCGGTGCTCCTTCAGCTGTCAAGCAACGGATTAATTATCGTCCAATCGTGCTACCGTTGCCGTAACGAGAGTCGTTTGCAACCATATTTCGTGCGATGAGACCGGAATGTGTTTCTAGCATTTACGTACATATAAGCGGACATGTATTGGTATGATACTGTACTATAGAGAGTTTTGAGAGGACTTCAAGCAGATGCTATTTCTTAGGATGGGGGAATATAAAGTAAATGACGATCTCAGAATAAATGACGATCGCCCACGACAGCCCACGAGATTTTCTCTAAAGTATGAGCTTTTGAACTTAGCGCTTTTGCGCGAGAAGTCCGAGCTCCACGCTGGTCATACCCGGTGTAACGTACACATAATCGTCAATTTGCTACAGCTCAAAGCGTAAAAGATCTTACATTTTAGTTGAAGTTATAAAGAAACAACTGCAACCACTCTTCCTAGTCTCAGTCGTGAACCACTTCGCATTGCTGGACACCAATTGCCTTGTACAAATAGTGCAGTCGTATCTACGACTGCACCTCGTAGAGGCTGTTGGCCCACGGTCTCTCTGCAAGTAGCAGCTCCAAAACTACCAGGCACCAGACGCCACACGAGCTGCTGTCTCTGTGTGTACACCAGTTGATTTCATTCTAGGTGACCTTGTCCTTTAAGCCTACCATAGGCTCGATCACATTCTGCATGCTTGCTGTCAAGATCGTGATATTGGCCTTCGGCTGGAGTGGGTCAAACGTGTAGCACACTTGCGTACGCCTGTCCAGCAAATACGCTCCCCAGTGATGGTCGAGGCAGGTGATTGCAATAACGCGCTCGTTAGAAGGGTTCATGGCTCCAACCCCCCCTGCCGTTTTCTTCTTCACACTCAGCCCCGCGAAATCGTGGTAACTCGGGTTAACGACGCCTACATTCGCGTACATCGGCTTCAACGCCGGCATTACCGAAATAACCGACGAGCTATGCAGCCACAGGTTTTGGCGGAAGTCAACCAACGAGCAACCTAGATACCATTCTCCACACAGCCGAACTTCGCCCAGCCGCATCCCTTTTACCGCTTCCTTGTAGGATTGCAACATTGACATTAAACAAATAGAAACCGTCAACATTGTTTAGTCCGGTGATGTGGTATCCATGTGTTGTAGCACTTACCTTTGCATAGTCGCAGGCGTCGGCAAACGGTGGCATCACGTCCTTGATTTGCCACTCAACACGGTCAATCCAGTCCAGCGTAAACTGCACAAGCTGAAATCTGTTCCACGCCTCAAGCACATTGGCCATTGCCTCTAGCTGGTCAAACGTAGCAGACCCATAGTCACTCCAGTTCGCGAGCAGGTTCAAATTATCAGTGGCTTTAACTGCTGTGATTGCTTCTTGAATCTTGTCCAGTTCAAGAATTCGACTGATCTTTAGTACACGTTGACCGACATTGTACAGACGCACCGATATACTCCCTTGGGCTTAACGTCATCTATTTCTAAGGCATCAACCATTGCTTTTGCGATATCCATGCTGTAAGCGCCGTCTAGAAGAGCAGCGACATCATCCAGGCGAGCGTTCCGTGCTTTCTTGCCATCCCTTGTTTTCACGGTCAGTGAGCGCACCTTCCGGAGTTCCTTCCCTCCTGCGAGTAGTCGCTTCTCCCGCTTCGAGAGTCCTCTAACGAGCGGAGGCGGAGTGAACGAAATTGGAACCGTCTTCGATCCGTCCTGGGGCTTTTCCGGTGTCGGTTTGGTGCCTTCCGGTTTCGGTCCGAGGTCACTTGACGTTAAAGTTGATGGCGGTTTCACTTCAACAGCCATTTCATCTGGTGATGCACTAGCCTCAAGACCTTGGGCTTCCTGGACATCATGCTCGCCACATCTTCCATCTTGGGCAGGAGCAGCTCGTTTCTCTTCCAGGGCATCCCCACCTCCTTCTGCTGTTGGCATGATCGGAATTGGCGAAGACGGGCTGGCGTAGGAAATATGAGTGAGCCTCGTCGAGCTCGTGGACGATTCTTGCGATAGCCCCGTCAACGCGTTGCTTGTAGACGCCTCCACCACAAACCTTGGCACGTCTCCACCTTGCAGCGCGTCGTAAAATCCTTGCATCCACTCTAGATCTCTCCCGAAAGGTTGGGGTTGACTGCAACGTCATCCTGTCAACGTTCATCTCCGCAAGCGCCTTGGTCTTGATGTACTTGTCCGTTGACCCCACCGCGATCTCTTCGTAAATTGCTGCTCAGCTACTCTTGCTGAAGCCGCCCACTCCAACATCACCTTCATCGATTTTGTTCTGGGGTGCGTGCACGATCGACCGAGTTGAGAACGTGCGTAGCGGCGGGATTGCGGTTTCGCAATTGCTATTGAAGCGAAAATGCATGACGTGTCTGCAAGGCAGAAGGCATGTCTGCGTGAAGATGCAGTCGCAGGAAGCAGCCTGCAATACATAAGCCACATACAAATAGAAATCATTTCAGAAAACAAGACAGGAACCGTACCGGAAATCCACCTAAACTGCACATACAATCAAAACTCACTGAATTCGTACTCAAGTACCTACCACGTGCGAACTCCCCGTGTCCGAACGAGTAAGCGTAGCTTTCCCAGATAAGCTGAGGTCAATATCGTAGTCAGCTCTGAGTCCGACTGCAAACGCATGCTGTTCCACGACTAAGGTGAACGCGTACTCACTGATCTGCATTCCGAGCGCTGCAAGTTCTGGATCTTCACCCAGGTCAGGACGACTACCAACCTCGTGGTACTGAGCGATGTACGCTTCCTCAGCAATCCGCTGCAGTGTAATCAATGTCGAAATTGTCTCGTCCAACGTAAAATGCGGCTCCACCACTCGCTTGATCTTTCCCCACTTGCACTCCAACCGGTTGTTAGTGTTGTTGCCCAGATGAGCGATGTTTCCCCTTTTGAAAGAAACCCACTCCTCTTGCATGCTGTCCCAATTGCTGAGGAAGAACTTGTACCTCGGGTGGTCGGCATCTCCACCTAGCGTCTCTAGCAGAGCATCTTTCGCGTCTTGGTATTCTTCACGGCTTCTCCAGTACACGAGAGCCTTCATGAGACCTTTCACCTCCTTCTTGCGTGGTGCGGCCGAATGCGTCGCTTGCTTCTTCAACCACGTAATGCCATGCCGTTGACACAACAGCTGGCGAGCTTGAGGAAAAGCTTCCATCACCACTCCTTTCTTGTGCATCGCTTTATCCGTGACCAACACGCGAATGGCTGTCCAAGCTGGGTTGTGCTTTTGGAAGTATTGAAGGCAAGACGCAAAAGTTCGGCTTCTCCTCACTCTCTATCAAACAATGACATACGTATCGGCCCTAATGGGGTTGTAAGACAAATGTTTAATATTTCGTTGGATGCACACCTACACATACCTTTCCGAACACGTCATGAACAGCGAAACTGAAGAACTTGTACCGATTAGCATTGGTGCCGTGCGTTGCATCGACCAGCACCACCTCTGGAAAAGCGCGAAATAAGCACTTCATGAGAGCACTTTAAAACATGACAACGCGCGCGACCTTCGACTCAGCACCCACCATTATCTCCGCCACGCTGCCGATGCACTCCACGCTGAACTCGTCTAGAATTGCAAGTGCACGCTCCGCATCCGTTTGTCCAGACCTCTGTTCCTTTTTAAATCTTTGGGTCATGTTGTGGACGTCACGCAAAGCCACAAGCTTGCCTAAATAGACGTCACAGAAGACACAAATCATATATTAGTACACCGGACTGTCACATAATCCAAACCGGAAATACCCAAAACTCACCGGACTGCTCGTGTAGATACGCAAGCATTTCTTTCACGTGCGCACCCGCCTTGTGTATTTCGCGGACATCACGCGTAAGTCCTTCATCGGTGATCGCGCGATTCTCCGCGCAGTTGAACTACTGATGCCTCGTGACAGGGTGATTGTGATACCCAGACACCATCAAAGTGACGTACCAACCCGAATGTCCGGACACGACGCGAGCAATTATCTTGGCCGTACATTCGGTTGTTCTCACCAAGCGATGCTTGCGTTTTCCAGATCCGCGAGCAGGCTGACTGCGTCCGTGTGTACACCGGAGTGTCTTGCAGTACTTGACCCATCTCTCTGGGATGTATTGCGTGTCCTTGCGGGTCTCCACAGCCGCAGAAGCAACACCAGTCGTCTTCACTTCGCGCGCTACGGCATCGCGCGTTTGCTTGTTGTGACTTGTTACCGAGGTGCTTGCTCGGCTTGAAAATTACTGGTACGTTGCCGCTTGGAAATCTTCGAGCGCACCGTGAAAGTCCTCCCACGATGGCCAGCGACACGGGAACCCTTCCACAAATGTACCATCTTCATCATCAGTTCCACCACGAGGAGATAGCGACGACGGCGTGCGTACTGCTTTCCTCGGCGATTTCCGATACCCCTTCCGGTGTCGTCTCTGTGACATACCGGACACAGCTTTCTCATCGCTGCTGCTATCAGCCTCGCTCTCTTCACCCTTTCCACCACTGCTCCCAGTCTCGCTCTCAACATCCTTGTCACTGCCGGCAGCACCTCGTCTGCAACACTGTCTTCGCTGTTGTCTTCACCCGCATCCCCACGTAACACGATATTCCCAGATACATCGGCAGGCCATGCAGCGCCAGCACCTTAGCCTTCGTAGTCAGAATCACCACTAGCAGACGGCTCGCCTTCTCTGTCTTTAGCATCCAACTGCTCCATCACCTCTCCGAGCGCACTCCCCGCTTCTTCTTTCTTTTGCAGCTTCGCGTCCGCAGACCGAGTCCGCATGGTTCGGCCCAGTGATTCCAATTGCCCCTCAAGAGCCTTCTTCTTCTCGCCAGCGATACGCACCGCACGCAAAGTCTGGTATGGGGCAGGAAAGACAGGCAGGTTCTTTCTCGATCATATGTCTTCCACACGTTGCCGACGTCGAGCGAAAATGTCCGCGCGGAGCGCTTTGTTCTCTGCACGGCGTTTTTCCTCCTCAACAGCAGAAGCGCGATCAGCGATCAGCCGGTCCGCTTCAGAAAGGGTCGACTGCGCAAGCAGCCGCGGCGGCACGTTCTTCTTGCGGTGGCCGGGAAATGGCGGGAGATCTAGCTGTTTCACAAATGAAATGCAGAGACAGTTAGACCGAAGCCCGCTTAAACAGATGAGCTTAAACGAGGGAGCAAGGTCACGTACCATCACGCCCGGCCCCAGGTGTCCAACGAGCTTCTGCAATCCGCACCTCATTTAGAGCACCGGACCCGCACAAAATGAAAACCGGATTGACACATGATTTGACTTCCCTTTCCGGTCTCAGCAGCGTGTTCCATTTCGTGCATTAGTTAATACTCGTACTTAGCTCTAAGTCATAGAGGCTTTGAATGGGTCTTTCCGAAGTCGTGTTTGATGCACGACAAGGGAAACAACTGGCACTTCTAGACAGTGCCAAAGCGACTACAAGTCGTGATAGGGCTGTCAGAACGCTTTCAGACCGCCC
This sequence comes from Phytophthora foliorum, assembly GCA_024679135.1. Taxonomy (NCBI): domain Eukaryota; phylum Oomycota; class Peronosporomycetes; order Peronosporales; family Peronosporaceae; genus Phytophthora; species Phytophthora foliorum. Next base: position 42,736 of record JAHWLE010000027.1, read on the forward strand.
AGGCACATAATGGGCGAGTATGAAGCATGCACGATTTACAGCAATTCGTACTCGAGTATGATTTATAGTTATCTCGTGCAAGACAAGTCGTACGAATTGGAGTCGAAAGTGCCAAAAAGATTGCAAAGCACGACACAAGAGGTGCTGTTAATACTGTACGTCCTCCTAAATTAGGAGGGACGCTCGTACTTTTATATATTGACTTGTACACGTCCGGATAAGTCGCCAGAGTGAGTCAATTTATTAGAGTGATTCATGTAGGTTAGGACCTAACCTACATAACTCACTCTGTCAAAATATCCGGACGTGAGCAAGTCAATATAAAAATGTGCCAAAATAATGGTATATTAGTATGGCAGCATCGTCTTGGCGATTGGTCGCCATGGTTGCTAAGGGGGCAACGCTGTAAAAAAAAAATTAAAATATTTTCCGCAACGCCCCCCCAAACGACATATCATATAATATTGCATAAGTTAAACTCAGATCAGTCATACTACATTGCACAGGTTGAACGTCAGAGAATCAACGAAGCGCCGCAGGTGACAAGGTAAGCTCTGCTCCTACACGCAGCTAAGCTACTGAAACGCCTGATGGACATTATGTGCTGTATCGCGCGGAATGCTACATCCTATAGCGGAGCTTCTCGCGTAACTGTACGCATTGCTGCGCGTACCTCGTACGCCAGCGCAAGACGCAAGCTCAGCCGCACGTCGAAGTATCGTGGCTGCCGAGGGAAGAGGCCTCCGGGCCTATGCCAGTTGGAGCTCTTGCTCACGTGTGCCCGACACAGCAAGGATGGAGCTCCTTTCCTACAGTGTGCATCCCGGCCGCAAACACAAATGCTGATCATGGTTTTCCAGGGTGGGTGCCGCAATGCCAACAGGTCATTTCGCAAGTACAATATGCTGCCACACCGGTGCAGCAAAGTTATATCGTCTCGTCGGCACCAGTTGCACCATCGTCCGCCACAACCAGAGCAAGCAACGGAGTGGCGTGTGCAATGGGAGACGATACCAACGCAACCGATGATGTACGCCCTTCTCAAGTTTGCGCCGAGGAGAGGGCTCGTGGCCACCAAGAGAATGGTTCAGGACGTCAGCACGATGTTCAAGAACCGTAAGCATGATGTTTGAAAGGAAGCAGGAGTCTACTTTCGCCGTGGCTACGCTGATCTACAACAAGCGCTAAAGTATTTGCACGGTGGAGAGGTTGTAGATTTGCACCAGCAAAATCGTTTTGTTTTTCACTTTCATGCTAATTCATATGTAACTTTGAAAGTATATCGATTTCAAATGCTGGACTAGCATATACTGCAGTATGCACCACCAAATACTGAAGTAGCATCGTAGTATCAGTAATGACGATCACCATGGACCTGATTTTATAGATAATTACCACTAGTTGACGAAACCTTAATTTTAGAGTATTTGTAGCTTATCAGTAGTTTTCGAACAGCACTGATATCTGGTGAGTGTTGTGATCCACGATGCGGGTGAAGGTAGAACGCTTTTATCCTGCTTGGCACTCCGAGCAGCTTTTTGGCGAGTTCGCCTTCTCCACACGTAGATGCAGACTTCGTCTCCGCCCCAATATGGTAGGGAGAGCTCGCACAAGTATTCCCACGTGGGGAATCTCTTGCCAATTTGCTCGTCAGAGTTGGTGCCCCAAACGCGATGTTAGGGATGGAATTTGAATGAAATACGATGTACATGCAAGTGAGGCCTTGAACTTTATGAACAGTCATAGCAGAGGCCAGTCTTAATGGAATGCCTCTGCGCACTACGCGAACGTCACTAGATTCCTCTCCCCACGAAATTTCGTTAGGCAATGTTTGGAACATCATACAGGACTGAAGGGGGTAAATAAGGATATGTCATCTGTACGAGAATGATTGGCAACTCACTGCCAGAGACAAACATGAAGTCATACACTACGGCATGGTACCATTGCACAAGCCGGCAGGTTGGTCCATGTTATAGGTGAGTGTAATGGGGGTTCCAATGCACAGCTTGATTTTGTTGGGGACGAATCTATCATGATCCGTAGTGGCGGCTTGTGCGTCTATCACGAGGGCTCGTAAGGTTCCTGCTGGAATATCCCGTTTAGTTGTCAGACGCTTTTGCTGCACGAAATGCTGTGAAGTGATGTTCATAATCGGTATGTTGGCTGATATACAATCCTTTTCGCGTTGGCGGCAGTTACATCGACGTTTTTGTAAGCAATATGTTTCGCTTGAGTAACCCATTTCGGCTCACTGATAACCTGCAAACAACGCGTGTTGAATAGATCTATATCGGCTGGAATAGGCGCCTTTTGTCTCAGTCGACGAAGGGCACTGAACCACTCGGGGTCAAGTTTTCCTCCATTTTGCCTCGTCAGCATACAGACATTACGATATCAGTCCATATCTCTCTTCCACGTCGTTGGACTTCGTTTGAAATTTTAGCAAGTGCGGTTGAAAGCGAGCTCGGGACAATCGAGTCCAGCTGGGCTGCATCGCCTGTAAAGTAGACATTTCTACCCCCGAACAGCTCGCCCGAATGTTTTGGCCAAATTTCCCGCATCCGTCTATCAATCCAATACAGCATTCCGCACGAAATCATACTAAAGTCGTCTATAATAACTAAGTGAACGTATTTGAATTGCTGCCGCATTCGTTTGAGTTTTTGCAGGTCCCGCTTTTGTCTCTGTTTAAGGTTTGTAACGAATCGAATATGCTGATTTTGAGAAGGATGAGAACCCTAATGCGGAGCATAGCGTCATTCCTTTGATATTAAATACAGCTGCACCCTTGTACGCAAGTACTAGAACACGCTTCGATGTTCGTCGGGTTGCGTCGGGCTCGCCAAAAACATTGTGCACGTCTTTGACAATATGCCGGATCAGCCAGCTTTTATCAGAGCCGCCTTCGCCGTTTATTATCATTTGGAGGGGTCTGCAAACTGACGTATCCAACAAACATTTAAATTGACGTCTAGATTGTTTCATTGCGAGTGCAAAAGAAATCTATTGCGATTCAGCCATTGTTTCCGGAATACCTACTGTGCTTTCATCATTTGCAATTGGGTATTAATAATGCGAGCGTTTCCTTTCGTTCTGCCGATGAGGTTTCCAAGTGTTCGCTATACTTGTTTCTCCTTCATCCACGGCTTCAAGCACGTTTTAAGAAAGTTGCGGGCGTTGCCTACTGTTTCCAACGAGTAGTTGTGCCTAGATTTTCACTCGACTCCGTCAACATGCACACGGGCTGAATCTGTCACTTCTTTTGGCTCAGGTACTGGGGTTTCATTACTTTACTAATGAAAACGTATTCTGACGGTAGAAATGAAGATATACTGCACGAATCGCGGGCGTCCTTGAGCAGATCTAGCTTATGCAGCCTAACAAGCTTAACATTCGACTCTTGAAGTACTCCCCATGTAACTGTAACTCTAGGACCTGAAAAAACCGGGCAATACACTCTTCGTCTGTGATAGGCAACTCGTTCACTGATCGCAATAGTACCTATAGAAATACCTCTGAAAAACAAAAGTTTGGGATGATGAGTCGGGCCGCATCCACGGCGACTTTTGCGCTACAACTACCTTCCCTCGTTGTTTGACCCAACATTCTTCGTCCATGTATTCCAAGTATCGACACCGCTAGGCTGATCAGTAACAGAACCTATTGTTTCATACTTCTCTATAAAGGTCGCGAAGCTCATATCCTCAAAGCATTCATTATCTGGACGATTCATGTAGGCCCGTTCAATTGGATCGATTCGGATAGTGTCAGAATCGGATGCATCCGCAAGTGCAGCGAGGTCCTGTAAACATTGTGGTTCCATGCGATAAAAGCGATGTAGATGACACAACACTGTAACTTTTCTGATTGATCACTATTTACTATGCATAGGCCTAGGTAAACTCCGCAGCAAGATGTATATCGCTTCAGGTGCACTGACTTCACGAACAGATAGTGTAGCATTAGCGACACGCTTCAGAATCGAATGGTATGATAGATTCACATGACATCTCTGGACAGCTTTTGCAATAACACGCCTAAAGCGAAGCGTATCCGGTTCCGCCTTACTGATGTATGCTCCTGCATACTCTGCAGCGCCGTACGAGTTTCCAATCAATTGTAAGTCCGTATTAGCTCGCCAACAAGACAGCAAATGAGGTGAATAGTTGTTTATGGTTGAAGCCTCACGTTTTAAGTGTACTTTCAAGGACGGCGTTCCATCAGAAGTAACACTTGTTTCAATTACCGTTTTGTCTGGCAAGGATTTGGGGAACCCGAAACGGCATTCATTACTTTTTCCCCTGCAAGATGAATTCGCATAGCACTCGTGCTGTTGCACGCGTTGAACGAGCCTTGACAAGTCGCACTCCTATTCAGCATTTTCGACGACAGGTGGTCTGAACGCTAATATATCGACTCACCTTCTCAGTGAACGCTGCACGTAGAGCGTTGGCATGGTGCTAGCTCTTTCAGTTCCTTCGAAAGCGCTGATATATGCTTATTGACAAATGCAGCAAGTTCAATGGTCTGTTTCCGGCAGTTTAAGGACGTCCGGGTCACCCTTAATCCAAAGTAAACAGTGAATGTGTGGTGAGCCACGCTGCAGAACTCCACCCTTTAGAAATGATTAACAATTTCACTTAGCGGTCTAGATTTTCCGCATAAAATTCTGTCGAAAAATGTTTGGAATCGCCTATTAAAATGCCTAGCATGGGTTTTCATTCAGATATTCCCTTCGTTCACTAAACGATAGTGAGGCGAGGCGGGTGAACGCCTCTATCGTCCAGAGGTGTATAGCGCTCCCGGACGCACCAAATATGGATGTCGGGACCACTGAATGAGCAAGCTCACTCAGTGTGACGTGTATCCTTGTGGCAATCCCTGTAGGTATCGGTTACCATCGGATATCCCGGACGTCACCGCTTCTTCTTGAGTTGTTACTTACACCGATCAAATACAAGTGGGTACTGAGCTTGGTCCAGACCAACTGAATAAAACAACAGTACACAGCTGAAGAGTAGGCCACAGGCTAGGCCACAGGCAGACCTCCTTCAGACCAACAAGCAAATACAGAGTTATATGCAACTAAATACTTATTCTTATAGACTCTTGAGTGGGGGGGGGGGTCTTTACACCAGTCTCACATGGAGCTATCACCCAGGGTACTGGTCAACCTTGGGTGAGTCCTCACTCACGCGCACCACCCTCCCTCAATGAGGGACAACCTTCACACACACACAATACACTTCCTTTCACACAGCAGTCAATCAATCAGGTCCTAGGGGTGACTACTACAACCACCTAGCACCGCAGGGTAATATGAAATGGATGCTCACTCGCGAGAGAGAGCACGCAACTTGGAAATGGAACTGGCGGATCAACCCAGAAGCACGAGCTGCTAGTCCTCACTCTGAACGGACTAGATACTTTGGGGGAGTTCACACAACCGGACTCGTGTTTCCGGTGACGCTTCGAGCGTCCTTCGCTTCGGGCCCCCGGGAATTGGTCCAGGCAGCTTGTCTTCCACGTGCCACTAGACGCCGACGAATCCGCGCTGGGGCGAAGCCGCGTGTCTTATTCTTGGCAAATTGAACTCTGTTTTTGGTTATCTGTCTTCGCTATCTTCTCATCGGTCTGTCTTTCGCTATCTTCTCATCTGCTACATTGGCACGCACGATTTGGTTTGACTTGGATTCGCTATGGTAGTCGTTGACGTCGAACTTCGAATGAGCACATTCATCGGTTGTTGACTGGACATTGTCACAAATCACTTGATGACAGAGATACCTGGGTACACTTCCATGGGAAGATATTATGGAAGCGACTCTTCACTGGTCTTGGTCTCGCTCAGGGTGCCTTCGTGATTATTGAACATCCTCTGTGTAGTAATTTTTCATCCTGGTGAGTGATTATGGTGTTTGGTGATCTCATCATGACTATTCACCATCCAGTGATCTCACTCAGTGAGTCATCATCAGGGAGATTTGTACTTGACTTGTGGTACTAGAACCAATCTTGGCAATTCTGCATGCTTGTTCGTGGGAGTGCTGTTTTGAGAGTATCTTGGTGGGTGCTGCTTGATACTTTTGTGGTGGAGCGGGATCACGAAAATTGATGACGCGATCGCAACTCACCAGTGGTTGCCCGGACTGCCGACTGTCCGAGGGGGTACTCCGTTGATCCGGCGGATCTTGACCTTGTAACTCACCTTGTGTACCCGATGGCTGGGGCGGGTTTCGCTCTTCCGATGCTCACGCGAGGGGAGTCATTGGTGATCAGGGCAGAACTGAAGCTTGAGGGCTCTTCAGGGGTAGGGGCGGGAATTGACTGCTTCGCGGGTATGCTTGACGCAGCCGTCGGCTCGGGTGTCGATCGTGTGTGATCGATCACGGTGTGTGTCCTTTACGGGGTCCTTTTCGATGCTTGCCGCCTCCTATGGTGGGGTATTCTTGAGTGGAGAAAAAAGGGGAGCGCACCTGACAAGCTATCCAGGAGCTTCCGCGTTCTCGCTTGATTCAGCTTGGATGGTTATCTACTCGTGGGGTAGGCCAATATACTTCCTTCCTCGAAATTTGGGCAACCACTTGCGCGTTACAAGGAAATCTCTCTCTGTTTATCCATTAAGAACTACGTGCCTATCCCCCATCCTGCTTGCGTATCCTGTGATTGCTGACACCCACGGACCTCCGATTTACCAGTCTTTGTGGTACATGTCGATGTGATCGGCCGATCGGTACTCTTGTTGATCGTGATCGGTTGAATCTGTACCCATGTACCCACAATGTGGTACTGTGATCAGATCGCCCAATTCGGAGTGATGGTCATCACATTCACTGGCCAGTTGTCCGACCGTTGACGTCGCCCATCCCGGGTCCTGATCCCTCCATCAGCGCTTATCACCCAATCGCCGATCGGAAACGATCTATCCATCTCCTAAACTTCTGGTCACTTCTCCACACTTTGCCAAGTCAAGGCAGGCTGCTTCTCGGGATACGTTCACCGAGTGCACTTGCATACCTTAGATTGTCCTGCTGTGAGGGAATCGGCGGTCCGGACAGGGTGTGTTATAATCTCACTAAATGAGACCTCATCTAGTAGAAACCTCCCGTCGTCGAACACGTCTTTATGGTCGACGAAGTCATCAAGCGTGTTACCAGACGAATCACGCTGACTGATTGTACTCTTAACTATTGGTCGAACAACAAGCTGGAACCGGTTCTCTCACGCTGACGGTATTCCTGTCTGAGGTGGTTGAGTATTTTCTGCTTGGTCTTTGGCCGGAGGTGTCGATGGCATCACTCGCGCTGGAAGCACTGACGGGGGTGGTCGGGTTGGCGGTGCAGGTGGTATGGGTTGTGCTGGATATTCTGGCGGATTGGATTGGTCCACAACATTCCCCGCTGTTACCGGTGCTGAGGACGAACGTTGCTCCGAACTCGATGATTCGCGTGACGCTCGTTGAGATCGAAGACTGTCGGGAGTAGAGCTCCCTTCATCTGCATCCACGGATGTGCTTCGTCTTTCGGGGTACGGTGATGTGATCACTCTAGCATGAGAAGGGCTCCTTTGTCTAGTAACTAAAGCGCCATTGGTTGCATTCCCCGTGCTGGCCATTCTGGCACTGCCGGCTTCCGAGTTGAAGGCAACCCTGTGTGCTTGCATATGATATAAGATAGGATGGACGATAACTGGGGAGATTGGGCAGGAGCGATTAACCAATCACTCAATCCAATTTCGAGTAGAACGCACAAAGCGACTTGGGTCAGAACTGCAGTGCTGCGTTGTTTCATGATGTTAGTTGAGATTATAGTGTCTGTGCTGTGCATTAATCGGGTGATACATTTGTGTACTGAGCTTTTGATGTGAGTTGCAGTGTGTCGTAGCATGAAATTATGAGGATGCTACAGACTCCAAATGCTGTATTGCTTCCTTTGTAGCGTTTTAGATATCACGCCGAGGGTACCAGGCTCGAGTAAAGAGAGGTGGAAACCGTCGAGTCCAAAATCCGTCCGAAAGTTGGGATCCATACAGTTCTCCGTCTTGATGCGCGTCGTGGACGACGCTGTTGGTGCATTCCTGGAACGCTGTCGTCACGATTCAGCATTATGTTTGTAGTCAATAGTCAAATCAGTGTCGATTAACTATGTCGACCAAACTATCGACCAAACTACAGTAGAATGTTCGGCTTACGACTCATGTCGATCGAAATACTGTTGCGCAAGGTTGAGATTATGCGAACGAGGCTTGGTAGTTGAGTGAGTAGAAGGAAGGATATCCGAACGTGATTGGGATTGAGTTAGACAAAAGCCCTCTATAGAAACTATGCTCTGATGTCCTACCAACAATCTCTCCAAAGCTCAGCCTCTAACTCCAAAGGGAAGAGCTTGGGCTGCACAAACAAAATGCGTAAACTGGACCTCCCGAACGGCAACTTCAACTTGCCGTCTCTTTGTCCAATCAGAATCGCGGATCTTGGGGATCAACCAATCCCATCCCAAGAATACCCGATAGACACGTGCCTTCAGCAACAACATCACAGCAGGTGCGTGCGCGGGTAGGGATCCTGACAGACAGACTGCGAAGTGCTCAATCGCAACAGGTAAGGTTGTTGTCGTCGTTGCAGTCGGTATTATGACGGCTGCAGTTTCTCAAGCCGGCTTCGTGGAGCTCTATAACTTCAAGCAGATTGCCGACGCGGTTTCAGACCAGTAATTCGAGCAAATAAATCACGTTGGCCAAATGGTATGGCCTTAAAGAGGCTGAATCCCATAGTTGTCTTTTTCTCTGAGAGCTATTGCAGCTCAAGACCCTGCCAGAAATGGCCCATTTGGCTGCTCGTCAAACTTCCGATTAAGGTTAAATGGAATGAACGACGTCGCATGGTGTTGGATGAGAAGTGAGTTCATTGCAATAATCAGGCTGAATTCCTCGCTCTCATCCAAAACACGACATTTAGCGATGGTGAAGGCAAGGCTTAGTTTCAGCATTTTGAAGACGAGGACTAACACAGTTTCTATTTTTCGCGTTCACCTTTTCATTAAACGTAAACCGTGGGCATGAGCTCGATGAAAAGCCCCATGCCCCTACATCCCTGTAGGTTTACCAACGATACCAACAAATACAACTACCCAGAGAGATTGGGTCGTCCGAATACGCCTAGAAAAATATTCATGAATTGCCGCGAGCCACAATCTTTTCGGAAACGTGAATTTCTACTAACCGGGGATAACGCAAGATATGGGGATCCATCCTGATGCTTCCGACTCCGGCCTAATATACCTTCGTATTCGAAGTGTAAACGCACACTTCAAGTTTTCTCCCGCTGCCAACACTTCGGTTCGCAATAATAATTCTGCAATGGCGTGCATTTCAGCCATGCAGTGGCGGGTTGCCTTTATTGCGACTATCACCATGCTAGTTGCTGTATCCACTAGAGCAGGCTATGTGGAGCTTTACAAGGACGCTAACTTCAAAACCAAGCTCCTGAGGGTCGATAACGTGCTGGTTGATGTCTGCTACAATTTCGTTTGCGACAAGCTGGACAACACCGTCACGTCCGCTCTGTGGCATGGCCTTCCTGAGAAGGGTAGCCTGTTCGAAGGTGGAGATGCCGTCATTTCGTTCATCACCGACAAAGATTGCTCAGGAGGAGAAGTACGACGTTGGACAATTAAGACGCAGAGCAGTAGCGTGACCAATTTTCCCGCCAACTTCAAATTGGACGGAATCGGCAGTGCCATTTCGTCATTCAAAGTTTGGAATACAGGGACCGACGGTGGCTTGCTAAATGTCTGTGCTGCGTCCGAGAGCACCGCTCTCTTGAACACTACCAGCAACGGGTTGCTCCAAAACCAACGACACAGTTGAAAAGATGTGACACAGACATTAGGCTCACACGAAATACAGCGGGTGTCCTATTTTGCCTATCGAATCGCTATCTTATGCTTCAAGAAAAAACACAGACCACTTTCCTCACCTTGTCTTATTTATAAATGAAAATTACAATACCACGATTTATAGAAATGAGTGCGAGTGGTTCTGAAGCGCAAATGCATATTCCTAATATGAATATGCATTTATTATTGTGCATCGTTTCTTCTTGCTAGAGCTTCAGCCTACTAAAACTAAGTACTACACCTCTATTTTAGTACTACAGTAGTATAGTAGTACTACGTACTAAAATGTCAAATACGAAACCTCCCTTAGAAATTAGTCACGGTCCTTGAACGCGTTATGCGCTGTCCCAGATCAATCGGAACCGATCCGCGACACCAACTCGATCACTTTCAATTCTTCTCCACACTCACCACTTCAACAACAAACACCTGACGAATGGCGACGCGTCGCTACAGAAGACTGAAGCAGAATACCTCTATCCTGTGTACTATCACGGTTTCTAATGGTTGATCTTGACAGAGCCAATAAACAATGGCAAAACCGATCAAGTCTGTTATACACGTACAAACTACACTTCTCGTCGCAGTGTTTAGCAGGCGCACGGCACGGAATAATACATCACGTCACCTTGTATATCTTCAGAAGCTCGTCTAAAATTATGTTGTACTTGAAATAAAGAAAGATTTGCGGATCTTACCACAAACACACCGCCATTTCAGGCGTTTTAACCGTTTCGAACCTGGTTTAATGGGTGGTGCAGGATTTTCCCAACCGATCGAGCACTTCTACATAACATTGTTAGTGCGCGATGCAATTCACGACAAGGCCACTCACTCCAGAACTACATATGATCTCTGGATTCTTATGATACCTATGATACTAGCATCATCCGAGGCGGCAAAACTGCCTACACATATCAGGGAAGAAAAATATGACCTTTTGTCACAGGCCTCTGGTTTGACGAACCGAAGCCGATACTACTCGTACTTCATTTTTTTCTCCCTTGGCAGCACGTCAAACAACGACACCAGCAACTTGCTTCCGAATGACACCTCTTCAGCTGCAAATTGCTATTGTGACCATTACGACCTTATTCCTTGCGGTCAACGCAGGATACGTGGACCTCTTTCGGGATGCAAACTACAAGCACAAACTTTCAAGACAAGATGACATCGAAGTTGATTCCTGCTACTCCTTTGCCTGCGACAAGCTGGATGACACCATCACATCTGCCAAGTGGGGCGGTCTCTCCGAGACAACCCACCGTGGTGAAGAGGCCATGATCGCGTTCTATACTGAAAGGTACTGTCAAGGACACGATATCTGGTGGCGCGTCAGGACGCAGAGCGACGACGATCTCTCCTTTCCTTCCAACTTTCGGCTGGACGGAATCAATGACGCCATCTCTTCGTTCATGGTATGGAATACGAAGAAACAACGTGGCGGCTGGCTGACTTGCACCGGCGAGTCTGGAAGAGTGGACGCGGTCAACGTGACAAACAGCAGTACGCTTGGAAGTGACAGCAACGGTTCTCTCAACACTACCGTAGGCTATCTGTAAGGCTGAGCACGGGACAGAAGCTTTGGTCCATACATGTCATGAGCGATTTCAGTTTTTTTATTTCCCTCGTATTAATGTCTTCAATGTTAAAGGTTTATATACACAAATTGCGTTAGACTACTCATACGACGCCTTTAGAATACTAATCTCTTCCAAGTCCCGTCCATTGAAATTAGCGCAATACTATTCGCCAAGAGAAACAGGTGATCCTTGCATCTCAAATAATGGCTACCGGGTAGAAACTCAAGCCTTTTACAATTCTGAAGAGGTCTGCAGATAACAGGATCACTTGGTAAGAAGCGCTGCGTTCAAAAGTACTGCTTTTTGTAAACAAAATACCATTTATAAGCAAAATACGCGTAGGCGAACAAAGTACTTCGAAGTATTATGTTTTCAGTTTGTTACAGCAACCTTACCAATTATTTTCGAGAGCAATAAACCTGCTACGGTCCTAATTGCACGCAACAGTGTCGCTACTGATCACTCCGACGCCATCAACCACCAGTGATTCAGTGTCTTCGCTGAACGTAATGGTCTTGTCAACGTCGATTAAGTTTTTAGCGTATACTACAATTATCGATGCATTCTGCTGAGAAGTCTGTTGTAAAGGCCTATGATTTTGTGGTCCCAAGGGATGGCCCTCTTTGACCCAAAATGATGCGGGGATAAAGACTCGGATATGAGGTGAACCAGCTGAGAGTCAGGCTTACAGAAAGGAAATTTACTGGACCTGCGTGAGCAGAGGCTTTCCCGGCCAACCCCTCCAATCAACCCAGGAGGCCACGTTTGTGACGTTGTCACACAGCAACTTGTAGCAGATTTGCACCACAGCCCCGCTGACGAAAAGGGTCTTTGAAATTGGTGTTCTGCTTATACGCTATTTCTTATTCCATTGCAGCAGCGAATGCGTCGAGCTGCAAAGCGAAGTGAAAAAAGAGGGTGATGATCATGTTCGCGTCAGTTTTTGTTCGGAAGATTGACAGAATGGCGTGAAACATGTTTTTAACGTTCGCCATTGAAGCAGAGCTTGCGTCATTCGAGGTGAATAGATAAATCATGCAAAGTTTTGCTGGTAGATCGGCAGCTCAATGCACAAAAGGTACTATGCCCGCAACTGATGACACCAGCATCGACACTAATGCTGTGTTTTACACGGGGAAGCTCTGGATTTTTGTTATCGAATAGTCCAACTTAGGTCCTGCTACTTGAAGCATTGTCGTAATGATGAGGCATCCTCTCGTCGTCTGCCGACGGACCCCAACGACAGTGAGCGACAGAGGAAGGACCATATCAGTAAGTTGCGTTAGTGCTCCATGCTCGACTGTATAGCAGCAAAGCATCTTTTGTTGCGATCTTACAGTGTAAGGCTTACCAACAGTGAGCTGCTTCGTTTGTCGAAGGAAAGTTTCTGCCTGGCAATTTCTCTCACTGCATGGTTCCCTGTCGTATAACCCACGAGGATACTATCTTCGTTTGA